>JAFVLL020016556.1:0-91723 GCA_021397915.2 Tor tambroides
TTTGATTCCATCACGAGTGTTTGTTGACTGTGCACCTTTAAATAAACACCTGACGTTTTACTTACCTGTGTGTTCGACTGATTCCGTTACAACTATTCGGGGAACAGACACAGTCTTTATAGACTGGACAGTGTAAGCACTTCTGTCATGTAAGTGGGTAGAACAAAAGCCATCATAGCAGTTATTTGAGAATTGGTTTACTAATCATATGGAGCGTAGCGTCCTGGAGATGTTGTCCGACAGGAGTTCTGCTCCGACTTTGCTGGGGTGCAGGCCATCAGCACGGAAAAGCCTAGGACGCTCCCAGAAAAGATTCCAGTTATTAACAAAGAGCAGTTTCTGTTCTTTACACAATGACAATAACCACTCATTTAATGCAAAAATTCTACTGAACCTTTCATGTCCACGTCGATACGTGGGAAGTGGTCCTGACACAATGATCCTCGTCGCGGTGCTGCGTACCGTCTCGATCAGGCTCCTGAAGTCCCTCTTCAGAACCTCCGTCTGCTGCATCTTGATGTCGTTCACGCCCACGTGCAACACGATCCCGCCGACGCTCTCGTCATCCTTCGCGTTCCGTCTCGCGGAGGGGAGCAAAGCAGTTCCGGGTGGAGATCTCGAAGACCGGAGGTGGCAGAGGAGGAGAGGTCCTCGTGCGGGGCCTGGCTCGCGTCTTCCGCTGCTGCTGCACCCAGGGTCTGTGGCGTCCCGGCGCCGGAGTGAAGGAGACCTGGGAAGATCATTTATTGCATGAACCAATCACAGCCGAATGTAACAAGTCATATCGCAATGGAGGCATTGCCTCCTCTCATGTGACTTTCCCATTCATTCTCAATTACCCCCCACTAAACACACCGCACACTTTATGGGGTCCGTTAAAACTCAATGGGCTCAGGGGAGGCAAGAGAGACGTCGACTCCTGCTTTAACATTACCAGCTGGTGTTGCTGTTGGACAGTGTTTCTTTAGAAAAACAAGTGATACACTTTTATAATGTTATATTTTGTCATATTGGCATTGTTGCGAATTTTTTTATTTTTTTATTTATTTTTTTTCTCAACCAATACTTTGAGGAGACACTGCCTTCCTTGCCTCCATGAAGGAAACACCACTGTTATATGTTATACTTTTTAATCATAGTAAATTAAATGTACACAAAATTGTTGAATTTAAAAGGGGAAGTGTGTAATCTCTGTTCAACTTTATGCTGATATTCTCAAAATTGTCAAATATTGATGATTAATCAGCCTGGCTAATATATTGGTCTACCTTTAGTACAAACAACATCATCTTTCTCTCTGCTTCTCAGTTTTTTGTTCCTCTCATCTTGCTTTATGAAGGTTTTCTCATTTTGCCTGTGTTTCCTTAAAATTTTCTCACTTGTGGTACTTCAAATGAGTATAAATTAGTAAATATAAACATCTCAGTGTGTCTGAGTCTGTTTAAGGCGAGCACGAGATTGATTTCAACACAATCATTTCCTTCCTCTTCACATTTTCTTCTGTTCTGTGTGAGTCTCTTCTTGCACATGCAAAGTGGCTGTATTGACACAACAAATCCATTAAATGCGTACAGACCCCTTTCTCGGAAAGCCACAAGGAGTGAAAAGATTGGACGCAACATTACAGCCCACAATGCTTTGTATTGTGAATGTTCCCACTATCATCTCTATTATGCAGGAGCTTTTCCCTCAATCTGAAGACAAATCAGACACGATCCTGTGACAGTGACTATGCATAGTGCTAGTGTCATGGCTTAGTGCTCACTGCCTAGTCTTCAACATGAAGAACTTATGTTCATGTGGGAGATTAGATTTCCATGACAATTAAGCACAAATTTTCTGTTTTTTTATACTTGGGAGCTTTTTAAAAAAAATCCTGTTATTCACATTGGTGTTTTATTTGTAGTTCACAATTTTATTATTATTATGATTTTAAAACTATTTCATCCAAATGAATGAAATGGAGCAAAAAAATTCATTTTGTACACTAACATTCAAAAGTTTAAAGTCCATAATTTTTATTTTTGTTTTCTATTTTTATTTGTTTTAAGAAAGGACACATTGAATTGATCAAACGTGACTATATATGGTGTGACAATCCCCATTACCCTCTCCGCAGCTCTCATGTGCTGACCTTGACTTCCCTCTCTCTCTCTCTCTCTCTCTCTCTCTCTCTCTCTCTCTCTCTCTCTCTCTCTCTTTTAGAGTGAAAATGGCAGTGTGGATCCAGGCCCAGCAGCTGCAGGGAGATGCTCTACACCAGATGCAGTCTCTGTACGGGCAACACTTCCCCATAGAGGTGCGACACTACCTGTCCCAGTGGATAGAGGGACAACTCTGGTATGTGAAGAGTTTGACCTGTAAATTTGGTCATCTTTTTCATATATCAGTGTTATTAAGTGTGTCCTTATGTCCTCTTTCAGGGATGCGATAGATTTAGAGAACCCTCAGGAGGAGATTAAAGCCAAGCGTTTATTGGACAGCCTGATCCAGGAACTACAGAAGAAAGCGGAGCATCAAGTGGGAGAGGATGGCTTCTTACTCAAGATTAAATTAGGACATTATGCTTCACAGCTAAAGGTTCTGCTTGTTCTTTGTCTATGAATACAATTCCGGAAAGATTAAGTTGAACAAAAAATAAAAATAAAGCTGAGTTTTGATTTTTATAAAATGCATCCAAATGCTTCTGTATAAATGCACACATGCAGATTCTCTTAAAATATCTTTAAATGAAATAAATAAATTTGAGAATATAGATAAAGCTTAATGAGACAGTTGTTGACATACATCATATCACTGTATGATGATAAAGCTATTACTAATAACAGGTCGGTTAGGAAAGTGCAGTCTCAGTGTTTACTGTCATTAGTGTTGTGGGGTGTAATTGAGTGTGTTGAAGTAAAACATGGCAGAGTTGAAGTTTATTCTGAGTGTGTGTGTGTGTGTGTGTGTGTGTGTGTGTGTGTGTGTGTTTTCAGAGCACGTATGACCGCTGTCCTCTGGAGCTGGTGAGATGCATCAAACACATCCTGTACACAGAGCAAAGACTCGTCAGAGAGGCGACTAATGTGAGTGGACACAGAGTAGGCAGATCTATTTAAGACTGTTGGTTCATTAGGGCAGTTTATGTGAAGTAACGTTTGATTTTAAATTAATTTCATGTCCTCTTCCTGTGTAATGATGCACAATTCAGGGTTCTCACAGTCATGGAAAACCTGGAAATATAAGTGAATTGTAAAGTTGTGAATTCTAGCCCTGGAAAAGTCAAATGTATAATTTAAATACACTTACAACAATTCCAAAACTTGGGATTGGCAAAATTTTTCAAATGTTTTTGAAAGACATCTCTTATCTAGGCTGCAGTTATTTGATCGAAATACAGTGATATTGTGAAATATTAGTACAATTTAAAATAATGGCTTTCTAGTTTGATTTATTTTCATATAAAATGTATTCATGTGATGCAAAGCTAAATTTTCAGCATAATTACTCCTGTCTTCAGTGTCACATGATCCTTCAGAAATCATTCTGATATGCTGATTTGATGCTTAAGAAACATTTATTAGTATTATCAAAATAACCTTTGATGATCCTTTGATGAAAAGAAAGTTTAAAAGCATTTATTTGAAACATTATTACATTATTACAATTTTTTTTGTAATAATGTAATTATTTGGTCAATTTAATGCATTTCTGTTGAATAAAATAATTAATTTCTCACAATAAAAATCTTACTTGCCCCATATTTTTGAACTGTAGTCTATATATTGCATTTTTGTTATTCTAATAAGTGTAATAGTCAAATAATAACTAGTAATAAATGTGTTAATAAAAAATTATTACCTGACACTGATATTAAAAACTGCCCCGAGATATCAACAAAATTATCTCATAAATTTTTTTCAATAATAAAATAAAATTTCATTGGTCTCATAATTCTCATAAAATTTTAATTCTCATAAAATTTCATTAGTCAAAATATGTGGGAACATTTCACAGACCTCATAATTTTACTCTCAGATTTCTCTCTGCATTCAAGTGATTTATTAACACTATGGGCCAGGTTTACTAAACAGGGCAAATTAGAGTTAGAGCGCAATTCCATAAAAGCACCGATGGGAGGGGAAAATTCAGTGTGTGATTTACTGACAATGCGCACATTACAGAACACAGACGCCATAATGACCAGCGCAATCTACCAAGAGCAGCGCAAATTACCACCTTCTTCAAGACATGCTTTTTTGGCCGTTAAATAATGACGCAAATACCAATAATTTGACAAGCGCAAAAGTGATTAAATCACATTCTGTGATTCATTTTAATACTCTCCTCCCATAAATTTTGTGTCTGAAAGGGCAACTCCTACAAATGCATATCCAATAAGGCCAGGTGCGAAAATAACTGTGTCCAAGCCTTTTCAGCGCTAATTCTTCACTGCGCGTCTTTAGTAAATCCTGACAGTACTATTTTAATGCTAAAAGACGGTTTGCGTTGGTGCAAGGTTTTAGTAAATCTGGCCCATGATGTTTCATTTGAACAGGCTATCAAAAAGTTGTAATGTGTACACATTCAAAAAAAAAAAAAAAAGAAGAGATAACTATGTTGTCTTCTTGGTTTAATTGATGGTCATTGTATACACAAGTTCAGTGAGTTCAGTGAGTTCATTCAAATTTAAAAACAATCATGGGTAATAAACAGGACTACTGTACATGACTGATTTTTATGATATTCAGATATAAAATTTATGTGTTTGCTTTGTGCATGCATAGAGGAAGGTACATATTTACCCCTACACACAAATTCATGATACTTGCTCAGTTTTATGAAAGTGAAAGAGGAAATTTCAGATTTTATTAGCTCAACTTGACAACTCATAAAATCATAAAACTAAAGACGATATCAGTAAATCTAGCAGCTTACATACACATGAAAATGCCAACTCATCTCAGACACACCTGTACTTAAAGGCATAATATTTATGTTCACATGCCATGTATGTACTAAGCAAACAATATATAGTTTGTTTAAACAAACATTCAATACACATGCACCCAGTCTAACGTGGCTATAGACAAATAACCTTATCTGGGTTGATTATTAATACACAACAGGTCAGGGATGAGTTGGTTAGTTGGATTTTAGTAGTACAACTGTTCATCATCAAGCTTTCTTCATCTTGCTAGTTTATCAAAACTAAAAAGTGTTGCCTTGCATTTTTCTGAAATATTCTAATCATAATTTTAGTGAAAATTAATGGGGAACCATAAACGGCAACTTGGTTGTCACTCATGTGTGTCTGTGATTGGCAGTCGAGCTCACCGGTGGGCAGTCTGATGGACAGCATGTCGCAGAAGTACCATCAGATAAACCAAGCATTCGAGGAACTCAGAATATTGACTCAGGACACAGAGAATGACCTCAGAAAACTACAGCACAACCAGGAGTACTTCATTATACAGTACCAGGAGAGCCTCAGAATACAGGGTATAAAGCCACACTCATTTACATCTATATATTTGACAGAAGCTTTTATCCAAAGCAACTTAACTTGCAATCAAGTTATACATTTCATCAATTCATGTACTCCCTGGGAGTTCAAGTACTCCCCCCCTCCCCTCACATACACACACACCAGCGGACAATCATATGTATGCAGTCATATACACAGACTATTTTATCATTCAGTACATAATACAGCAAAAACATCCTCATCAAATCAGCCCGTGGGCTCCCATAATTCTTGAGAATACTACTGAATAACAAATCAAACCAGTTTTAAAAGAATAGTTCACCCAAAAATGAAAATTCTGTCATCATTTACATAGAAGATGATATTTTGAAGAACGTGGGACCACAAACAGTTTCTGGTCTCCATTGATATATTTTTTTTCTATACTATGGAAGTCAGTGGGTACCAACATTCAAGAGAAGCTCAACAGAAGAAGGAAATTCATACAGGTTTGGAACAATTTGAGGGTGAGTAAATGATGATAGAATTCTTATTTTTGGGTGAACTTTTCCTTTAAGCCTGAATTTAGATCTCTTGGTGTAATAATTTATAAATAAACATTAGTCATGACGATAATTGCAATAAAAAAGAACTGAAAATACATCTGCACAGGAAAGAAAACGCTGCTTTTCACATAGGAATTGCTAGATTCACAACCCACTTTTGCATACCCAGATGGCTCTTCTACATGAAAAATGTTTTTTAATTATTTTGTCAGCAAAGCTCATCTTTGTGGACTAAATCCTCTTCGCTGTTGTGTGCAGCTCAGTTATCAAGTCTGGCCACACTGCCTCCAGCAGACCGACAACTACGAGAGCCCAGCCTGCTCAGCAAGAGAGCCACAGTAGAGGCCTGGCTGACCCGAGAGGCCAACACCCTGCAGAAATACAGACTGGTACACACACACACACACACACACACACACACACACAAATACACTCCAAGTGAATAGTGTGAATGGTATTAGGATAATACAACGCTCAGACTGTAACATTAGTAACAGATGCTTTAAAGGGGCGTATCATAAACATTGTAGCATTATACACTACTGTTCAAAAGTTTGTAGGTTACTATGTTTTTTTTAAAGAAATTAATACTTTTGATCTGCAAGGATACATTTAATTAATTGAAAGGGACAGTAAAGACATTAATAATGTTACAAGTGTTTTTTTTTTATTTCAAATAGATGCTTTTCATAGTTTCAAAATATTAAGCAGCACAACTCTTTTCAAGATTGATAATAAGAAGAAATGTTTCTTGTGCAGCAAATCAGTGTATTAGAATGATTTCTGAAGGATAATATGACATTGAAGACTGGAGTAATGATTCTGAAAATTCAGCTTTCCCATCACAGGAATAAATTATATTTTAAAACATATTCAAATAGAAAACACTTAATTTAAATTGTTTCAATTTGTTGTTCAAATTGTTATATTTCAAAATTGTTATATTTGTCTTGACCTCAACTTCAAATCAAAATGTCATAACTTCTTCCAGTAAAATGTACTGATCTTCCAGTAAAATGACTTCTCCAGTCATTTAGCCCACTTAAAACACTCCCCTTGCTGCAAAATCACATTCAGATCTGCCTTCATATAATCAATGATCAATGAATAGACCCATCGATAATTTATTTCACTTGGGTCTATGTCACAACATGAAAATGCACATTACAGAAAAATGTCATCATGTTCCATCATGACGTTAAGGCATCTATATTTAAATTACCTCTGTTTTGAATGGATAACCTTGTTTGAGGTCAAATGAGGAACACTTTCATTTAAAAAGTTTCTCCATTATTTTCCATGATGTGTCTCTTTTAAAATGAAAGCAACACTTCTATTTGATGTTGCCCATTTGTTTTCAAGTGCAGCACTAAACCTGAGGGCCATTGTTATGTGCTGTACTCATGTACTGTAAATATGTTCGTGTCTATTCATGTGGTGTTATATGAACTTGTGTATGTGTGCTCAGGGATTGGCAGAGAAACATCAGAAGACACTGGCATTGCTAAGAAAACAGCAGACGGTGATTCTTGACGATGAGCTGATTCAGTGGAAGAGACGTCAACAGCTGGCTGGCAACGGCGGGCCACCTGAAGGAGGACTGGACATACTACAGTCATGGTACGCACACATTTATACTTAGCAGTCTAAATTAGGACATACCATATTGTATTTAAAGCTAAGACTAATTATAATTACTCCAGATTAAGCCAAACCCCTGTGTACATTTTATTTTATTTTATTTTTTAATTAATTAATTAATTTTATTTAAAAAAAATTCCCACAAATTTTCCCATAGGGAGGTTTTCTTATATTTAGCTATGTTCTGGGGCAGATTTATCCCAGTGCGTGGCTAAATAAAGCAATACACACAAAGACAGTTATGCAAATAATCATAGGCATACACATGTTGTGGTTTTGCACAAAACATTTGCATTTACATTACACATACAGAACAGCTCTATAGTTTATGCTTTGGTTTGGCATTCGTGTGTTTGTGCACAGGTGTGAGAAGCTAGCGGAAACCATTTGGCAGAATCGTCAGCAGATCCGGAGGGCGGAGCATCTGAGACAGCAGCTACCCATTCCCGGCCCCATCGAAGAACTGCTGACCGAACTCAACAGCACCATCACAGACATCATCTCAGCTTTAGTCACCAGGTGTGTGTTTGTTTGTGTGTGTGTGAGAGAGAATAGCAGTGTGGATAAGTGATTGCAAAGCGCAGTAACACAACCTGTAATCATTCATTGAAAAAAATCTGACTCAAAACACATAATTCATACATGAAATGGAGATTCTTATGAACAAACATGAATGCACGTAGGAGAGCTGTTTTCGAAACTCATCTGCTCACCAAGGCTGCATTTATTTGCTTTAAAAAATACAGTAATATTGTGAAATAGTTTTACAATTTAAAATAACAGTTTTCTATTTGAATATATTTTAAAATGTAATTTAAGTCTGTGATGCAAAGCTGAATTTTCAGCATCATTACTCCAGTCTTTGGCGTCACATGATCCTTCAGAAATCATTCCATTATGATGATTTGCTGCTCAAGAAACATTTCTGATTATCAGTGTTGAAAACATGCATTTTTCAGGATTCTTTGACAAATAGAAAGTTTACAAGAACAGCATTTATTTGAAATAGAAGTCTTTTTTAGATGTCTTTAATGTCACTGGATAAATGGAATCCATCCTTCATGAATAAAAGCATTCGTTTCTTAAAAAATACGTACTATAAAATATAGTGTGTAAGTCATATGTATCAGAGGAAGAAGGAACAGAGAAGTTCATAATAAGGGTTTGCAATAGAATGAGGGTGACTAAATAATGACGCAGTTGTCATTTTCGGGTGAACTATCCCTTCACATTGTTCATTCTCACATTTTATGAAATTAAAAGATGAACGTCTCAGTACCAAATGACTGAGTGCCTATGTATTACTCATCCTTCATGTGCTCCTATCTGTGAGAAATCAACAGAGGCCATTTGTCAGAGAGATCACTTTGGTGGCACACAGGGGGATGTCTACAAACTTCTGCTCTCCTTCACTCTCTTCCTCATAATATCTCAAGCTGTCTGTATTCGCACATACCACAGGGGATGAATGTGATGGTTCATTTGTGCGTGTGCGTGTGTGTGTGTGTGTGTGTGTGTGTGTGTTTGGTGCCTCAGGCCATGCAGTCACTGAAACACTGAGCCTAATGGGAACGGTGCTTTTAAAAACCATCAGTGTCTAAATGGATCTCCATCAACCTGAGAAGTGTAATACTGGCTGTGTAACTGTTTAACATATCAAAATGAATCCAATATGGATTACTACAAACCAGTTAGAGATGTGGCCTGGTGAATAGTGCACATGCTCCAATGACTACTGCAATTGACTACTGACTAAGCTTAACGTTACCTTTAAATTAAAACTCTTAATTTTTAAAAAAATTAATACATAACTGTTTATATCGATATATCATTTTCATTTAATTCATTGTTTTAGTTAACCATTTATTTTTCATTTATATATTTGTGGTTCCTAAATTAATAATTTATTCATGAACTGTTATGTATTTTATTTTTTTAAAAGGGTTCCATCACATTTATCTTGTTGGTTTTTGCAAGTTTTCAAGTAACACATTTTGATAAATGTAAATTTAGACTTTCCAAGTTGAATGGAAAGCAGGAAAAGTGCTCATATTGGTGACATTAGTTTGACTTTATTTGATCAAAAATACAGTAAAAATTGTAATATTGTGAAATATTATTAACATTTAAAATAACTGTTTTCTATTTAAATATATTTTTAAATATATTTTAAAATATATTTTATTCTTGTGATGGCAAAGCTGAATTTTCAGGATCATTACTACCCAGATAGCATACGTATGTCTGCAAGATGTCTGTTAAAGATGGCTTCATCTGGAAAGCATCTGCTGTGTACAAACATCTGATAAACATGTTTAAGATGTCAGTTTTACATACATTCTAAATCATAAACATCTTCAAAACATTTTTTAAATGTCTATTTGACGTTTAACAGGAAACATCTTAGAGTCATATTCAGTGTTGGGGTAATACATTACAAATAACACAAGTTATGTAATTAGATTACTTTTTTAAGTAAGTAGTAAAGTAAGGCATTACTTTTTAATGTAGAAGGAAATATCTGAGTTACTTTTTCAAATAAGTAACGGCAGTTACTTTGTTTCCCATGTCTTGACTGACAGCTCTCGTGTTGCCATGTTGAGAGAATTAAGGAGTAAGTGCAGAGGCGTTGTGTGCACTGTGTGAACATGATGCTTACTGTAGTTCTAGACTAAATATTAACATGTATTTACTCATCTCAAATGCACAAAAACAGATTCAGTATTCCTCAAAATGAATAAAAACAGTCAAATCCAAACTCAGTATATTATACAAAACTGCAATAATTAAATATGTTAAATGACAAATAGAATTTATGTATTAACCAATGTCTTTGCTGCTGACTTTCGATGATCCAATTCAGCCATACTAAGCAAAAACGACACATTTGTGTTTCATTTTTGTTAATGCTAAATAGTGTTGAAATTTCTTCTCCTGCATCATATTATTCATGTAATTTGTTTGAGCTGAGCCCTCTACTGTACAGACATGAATTTACATTTCCTTCAGCCTGAGGCTTAATCATTTCACTTTTGTTGTGAAAAGGCTTTTACAGTTGTAAAAGAAGAACTTTTTTATATTAAAAACAAACAAGCAAACCCTGCCCAGACTTAAAAAGTAACGTAAAAGGCATTACTTTCCAAAAAAAGTAACTAAGTAATGTAATTAGTTACTTTTTAGGGAGTAACACAATATTGTAATGCATTACTTTTAAAAGTAACTTTCCCCAACACTGGTCGTATTGCCAATGAGCAAACACTCTAAAAAAATATGTCTTCCAGATGTAAACACACATAAAATAGGTGTCTCTGAGATGTATATGTTGTAAGAAAAAGTGATGAAGATGTTGAAGTTCTTGATGAAGATGTTTATTGCAGCATAGCAGTGACAAAGTACATGTCGTACCTTGGGTTCAACGGAGGTGGAATGAACCCAGAACATCCTAAGTTCAAACCTTTTATACATTTTCAGTTTACTACCGTTCATGTAAATTAAGTTGCTCCTGTTGTAAAAGCTGTAGTCTGTATGTTAATTAAGTTCTGACACCCTTTTGTCTGAGGTGGTTCTCAGTGTCCCACACCTGCTGCCATCCTACAATTGGTGACCATTTGCTCAGGATGTGATCATCTCAAATGATCTACAATCAACATAACTGTTGACTTCCTTTGTTTCTATAATATTTAAGCCATTTTGGGAAATGAGCATGATCAAACATATATTGTGGAGTGGAATCTGGGTTGAGGCAGACTATAGTTTCTTACAATGTTGTATAAGGGTGCAGTCTTCAGTGTCACATGATTCTTACCAGTGTTGAAAACAGTTGAGTAAATGTCTTTTGGTAATGCACTTTTGATCAATTTAATGCATCCTTGATGAATAAAGGTATTGATTTCTTTCAAAAAAAAACTCACCCCAAACTTAGTACAGCAGTGCATATGCGTTTTGTACAGTATGTTTTATGGATATGCATATATAGTAAATATGTGTGTGTGTGTGTGTGTGTGTGTGTGTGTGTGTGTGTTTTGTCTGCAGTACCTTCATCATTGAAAAGCAGCCTCCTCAGGTGCTGAAAACACAAACTAAATTTGCAGCGACAGTGCGTTTGCTGGTAGGTGGCAAACTGAACGTGCACATGAACCCACCGCAGGTCAAAGCCACCATCATCAGCGAACAACAGGCCAAGGCCCTGCTCAAGAACGAAAACACCAGAAAGTGAGCGCAAACACTACACATTGTATTTAGTAACTCTTCTGTGTGATGTTGATGACTCATTGTGAACTGGCCTAATGCACCTGGAGCTGCTAAAACAAAGCATTTTTCATCAGGCGCCCCTGATACATTTACTAACTGTACATTTACTAACACACAATTTTTATGCACATATTTTTTACCTAAATTTAACACTTTATGGACCTCCATTTTTTTGTACGACTATATGCAGAATAATATTCTCTGTGTATGTATGTGTCTGTCTAACAGTGACAGCAGTGGTGAGATCTTGAATAACAACTGTGTGATGGAGTACCACCAGACCACAGGCACTCTCAGTGCACACTTTAGAAACATGGTGAGTGCGGTGTGGCCATCTGAAGTCTGACTTTAGAGAAAACTCTGTAAGATGAGTGTGTGAACTTGACTGAAGGGGTTTCTAAGTACACTGTCAGCCACCTTTTCAGTTCATTCATAATCTACTCTGTACCTGCTTAGAGAACAGAGATCTGTTAGAGCTCTGTTATGCATCAACAATGAATTCTGTTGACACTTGAGCAAGATTTAACCCTGTAAAGCCTGACAACAGCTTATAGAACAGCTTATTGAACCTTTAGATAAATATGATACAATAGGCTGTATAGGGTTGCAATTTATGAACAAAATATCAAACCAAGTAGTATCTCAGCACTACAATTTCTTTTAACAAAATAGTTATATATTTTTTTATCGATAAACACTCGGTTAGATAATTTATCTAATTTTGCAGTCTTATAAATATTAATGTCTGTGGATGTGGCTCGAGCTTAGGTGTTTTATGTGATAGTGACTTGTGTTAAATAAGAATAACAAATTGAACTGCTTATAATATAGCAAATATATTTTTTTCTCTTTTCTTTCTCATGTGTCCTGTAGTCTCTGAAGCGGATCAGGCGTTCAGACCGTCGAGGGGCAGAGTCTGTTACCGAGGAGAAGTTTACCATTTTGTTTGAATCACAGTTCAGTGTTGGGGGAAATGAGCTGGTATTTCAGGTTAAGGTGAGCTTGAGAGGTCGTGTGCCTATTAGCAAATCACCATTAATAAACCACTTAAAGCAATGTAGCAAAATTATAACAGTTAGATTTCAAGGATCCATGCATTAATGACTGTAAAATTTAGAGCAGTGTTACATTTCAGTTCATTCAGTCAAAATGAATGCTTTAGTAGAGCTTGCAGTAAACAGCAAACAGTTATAGTTGTTATATTTATGCTATACATTACTGTTTAATGTTTGAGGTTGGTAGGATTTTTTAAATGTTTTATAAAGAAGTTTCTTATGCTCACCAAAAGTACAGTAAAACATACTGTGAAATATTATTACAATTTAAAATAACTGTTTTCAATTTTAATATATTTTAAAATGTAATTTATTCCTGTGATGCAAAGCTGAATTTTCAGCATCACTACTCCAGTCTTCAGTGTCACATGATCCTTCAGAAATCATCCTGTTAGTCTGGTGCTCAAGAGCACCGTAATATATAATGAAGTCATTTACAACTTGGTTCATTCTTTCTTCTCATCCACATACTTTTTCCCCCAGACTCTCTCTTTGCCTGTGGTGGTAATTGTCCATGGAAGTCAAGACAACAATGCCACGGCCACTGTTCTGTGGGACAATGCATTTGCTGAACCGGTTAGTTCCTGAAACATCAGTGAATCTTTGGGTGGAAGGTGTGGTGATGTAGTGGTTAAAGTTTAGGCCATCATTATTGTGCCTTTGAGCAAAGTGCTTAATACAATGTTGGTTGTGCCTGTAATAAGCTCATGAGGCCACTGTATAGCGATATCACATGAAAGTCATGAAAACAAATTCTCAGGTCATGTGGCGATAAATAATGATCCTATAAATGAACTATGTTAAACATCACAATGATCGGCCCTGCCTTGACAGCACGCAAGACTCATTCTCCCAATCATACATAATGTAATTTCTCTCCCACTCACCAGGATCTCAAACTCCCCACAACAAACAAAACTGTCATAGCATGGGTGTTGATTGGATGGCTGGTGGCATATGACTCACATTCCTTTACTGTACATACTCTACCCTTATTCTCTTTAAAGGGACAGTGCATCCATAAATTTTAAGTCCTGTCATCACTTACTCACCGTCACATCGTTTCAAACCTGTACAACTTTTTTCTTCCTTGGAAAACAAAGAGTGAGTGAATAACAATAAAAAGCATGATAAAAGTAGTCCATAGAAGTCCATACAGGTTGTGCAGATCATCATGAGTCACCAATATGGTTTTCTTCAAGGCAGCAGTGAGTGGCATCCATACAGAACATGTTAGATGTTTATGCAAATCAAGCAGAATGTGATAAGGAAAGGAGTTGGTGTAATATATCCTTCTGCACTGCCATGAAATTTCCCTGTTGCTTTCCTTAAAAACAACCTTAAAACCAAAGTGATTACAACCCACTGAGAACACACCTATTGAGACACTTTCCAACTGCAAAAGGTTAAAAGAGAGGTGATATGATAATGTACTCATTTTCTTGTTCTCTCTCAGGGACGGGTGCCTTTTATTGTGCCCGACAAGGTGTTGTGGCCACAGTTGTGCGAGGCTCTGAATATGAAGTACAAGGCAGAGGTGCAATCAAATCGAGGTCTGTCTGAGGAGAATCTCGTCTTTCTTGCTCAGAAAGCCTTCAGCAGCTCCAGCGTCAATCCAGAGGACTACCGCAACATGACCATGACCTGGTCACAGTTTAACAGGGTAAATATGCTACTCGCACTCAACCACCATACTGAACTAAATTACTGTGTTTAGCAGGTCAAAACTCCTCTGTAAAATCTATAAACCAGCAGTCAATTAGTTTTTATCTTGCTGAGTTTGTAGGTTGTTTTGTCTACTTATTTTTAGTGTTTTCTTTGATATTTTCTTTTAGATATTTCTTTGTAGGTATTTATACACAAACACACACTTTTCAAAAGTTTGGGGTCAGTAAGATTTTTTATTGTTTAAAAATACAATAAAACAGTAATATTGTGAAATAGTTTTAGCTGTTTTCTATTTTAATATATTTTAAAATACAATTTATTTGTGTGATGGCAAAGCTGAATTTTCAGCATCATTACTCCAGTCTTCAGTGTCACATGATCCTTCAGAAATCATTCTAATACGCTCATGAAACATTTCTTATTATAATCAATATTGAAAACAGTTATGGTGCTTATTATTGTGATACATTTTTTTCAGGAATTTTTTGTTGAACAAAGTTTGAAAGAACAGCATTTATTCTAAATAAAAGTCCTTTGTAGCAATGTAAAAACCTTTACTGTCACTTTAAATCAATTTAATGAGTCTTTCAAAAAATCTTCAATATTGAAACATAAATAGGCAAAGTAACTGGCAATATTGGGTTTGAAATGTAAGTTGCAATTTTAAATCAGTAAAAATATCAGTCATGATGACTGTCGCAAATCAAAACCCCTGCATTCAGTTGCACTCTGTATTGAATATAATTATATTTGTACTTCAGTATTACTCATAAAATCATGGTTTTGACAGCTTTGCTTTAATTAAGCTGAAAGCAGTATGGCTTATTATTTTGTAACAAATTCTGACCGTGACTGTGACCTGGTGCTTGTTACCTAACAGCACCGGCGTTATTGAGCGACGTTCTCACAGATGGTTTAATCCCAAACTAGTCTCTCATCGTTCTGACTTTATTTTCTTCATTTTAAGTGGCAATCCGGTGACCTGGGGGAGAATGTTAGCTGATATGATCGACATTGCTTCTCGTCCATTGCAATAGTTAATGGTTATTCAGGAAGCGAGGTTTGATCTGAGAGCTTTTGATGTGCAGGCAGGCCTAAGGCTGTGGCTGCCTTTGAAACGGCCCTTTGCTGATCTGCTACACTGAGCGGGCAGTGTTCCCAACAAAGGCCTTTGGAATTCAGACATCGTTTGTGTTTATGGCTTTGTTTATTTAGTCACCGATACAGTATTCACATATGCACACACTTGCACAAATACAGAGTTATCTTGAAAGCATGCTAATGATTTGATGCTTTCATACAGTGGGGTGTAAAAGTCTGTGAACACGTGGAAATGCTATTTTGCATTAAACACAAGTTGAATTGATTATGATTTATGATCAGCTTTTATATGATTATACTTTCATATGAACAATTTGAGTCTAAAGCTAAATAGAAAAATATATATGAATTATAGTATTTGGTTTGTCATCTTTTGCTTTAACTGACAGCAGCATTCCAGCTGCATGAACTCCACAAGTTTGTGTGAAACCTGATGATTTCAAATGCTGCAAAGTAGGGCCGCAGCGATTCGTCGACATCATCGATTACGCCGATTAGCATGGAGTGCGTCGATGCGTTGCACCTTTAGCCACGCCCATTGCGCGAGCCTGCAGTTATCGCTACTTAAGACTGTTTTTCTGCCATGTTTAACACAAACAAGACTCTAGAGCAGAAGTTAAAGGCTAGTATGGTAACATCACTTCACAGAGCGTTCATAGAGCATTCTATTATTATACGACCGTCAGAACCGAATATATAAAGCCAAACTGACGCCTTTACATTGTCAGGATTCACAACCGTATTCAAAGCTGCGCTGAATGAACGGAACACCATGGGACAAGTCACAAATAACTGAATTTAGTTCAGTGAACTGAAATTAGAGTTGCTTTACAACTGAAATTCAGTTTGTTTTATAACTGATGAATTTAGCAGCATTAGCACTCTTATTTTCATGCTTTTCTGAAGCTGCTTTGAAACAGTCTGTATTGTATACAATGCTATGTAAATAAATATGGCTTGACTATGCATTTCCATGTTTAAATTTGATTCTAAATTCCGAATGTTCAAGAGACATCTGTGTGTTTGCATGTCTCTGTTTGATCTGCCATGCTAACTGTTGAAACGGTCAGGACATAGGACATTGTGTTCTAAGAAACAGAGTGATTAAAGTGAAAGAGATGAAGACGTACACTTCGTGTCTTCAGTCCTAAGTAATGTGACTTTGCTTGTGGATCACTGATTAAAAACAGAATGAACATAAGGCAGTGGATCGTGCTCTTGTTCAGGCAGTCATGCCTGTGTTTCTTAAGCCCTGAACGTTCCCTTTACCCCCACACACGTCTAGCTGTTTACTCTCTGATTCATGTCAACTCCATGTCCATTTCCAATGAATGCATCACTTGCGAGGAACACGTACCGGGAATTCAGCAGATTGTTTTTTCATGTTTTCGTGCTTTATTTTCCATAATTGTTAAGTGTCTGTGAGGAAACAAGCTTCGTACATGCTTTGATGAGGGTTTAGTCTACAACATGCTACTAGGGCTTGTTTAACACTCTGTAGTTCATTACATACACTGTACAAAAAGTAGATGTAACTAATAAAATTAATCTATGTGGGTAAATATTGTCAGTGAACTTCAAGGGATTAAAAAAAGACAATTCACTGATTATTTAAAAATTGAAATTAGATTCAAGATTAATCTTTAATGAAGCGAAAAGAACGCATGTCATACATTTGTTCACTGGCTACCAATATTTGCTCGTATAAAATTCACGGCATTAATGTTTGCCTACAAAACCACCACTGGCTCTGCACCCCTTTACCTAAATGCACTACTTCAGAGTTATGTGCCCTCTTGAAGCTTGCGTTCTGCAAGTGAACGACGCAAAATCACTTTCACAGACTTTTTCATTAACTGTTGCCTCCTGGTGGAATGACCTGCCCAACTCAATCTGAGCAGCTGAGTCCTTAGCCATCTTCAAGAAATTGCTAAAAACACATCTCTTCCATCTTTATTTGACTCTCTAACTCTAGCACTTTCTATTCTAATTCTATTTTATCTATTTGTCTTTTTTTATTTAAAAAAAAACACTAGCTTTCTTTTTTCTATTATATATACTTGCTTGCTTTAAAAAAACTAAACTAACACTTGCTTTCTTTTTTCTATTCTATCTACTTGTTTCCTTAAAAAAAACTAACACTAGCTTTCCTTTTTCTATTCTATCTACTCATTTTCTTAAAAAAAATAAAAATAAAATAAAAAAATAAATTAAAAACCTTGCTACGTGTACTGCGTTAGGCTAACCGAGACTTGCATATTGTCGCTCTTTTGTTGGTTTTGATTGCTTCTATTGTCCTCATTTGTAAATCGCTTTGGATAAAAGTGTCTGCTAAATGACTAAATGTAAATGTAGTGTAAATGTATTTACTCGCCTTCATTTTGTTCCAAACCTGTGTTACTTTCTTTCTTCTGTGGAACATGAAGATACGAGAAGAATATTGGTAACCGAACTGTTATAGTGACTTTCATTATATGGAGAAAAAACACATTTCTCAATATATCTTAATATATATTATATATATATTATATAATAATATATATAAAGTATAAATGATGACAGAATATTTATATTTGGGTGAACTATCCCATAAAAATGTTAAGTTGACATGATTTAAAATCCATAAATTTCTATATTAAGTAACTCTATGAAAATTTCTTATGTTGTATCAGCGCTAACACTTTAGTATAGGGACCAATTCTCACTATTAACTAGCTGCTTCTTAATATGCATTTATTAACGTTATTAACATATTGGCTGTTTATTAGTACTTATAAAGCACATATGCTGCATGACCATATTCTACATCCCTAATCCTACCCAATACCTAAACTCATCAACTACCTTACTAACTATTAATAAGCAGCAAATTAGGAGCTTGTTGAGACAAATGTTGTTATTAATGGTTTGTTAATAGTGAGAATTGGACCTTAAAATAAGGTGTGACTGTATCAGCTCTATACAAAGTGTTCCTTTTATTTTAATCTCACATTTCTCAAGTTACTAAATGTGACAACAATCAGCAATAGCAATGTAAATAAAGTTGTAAATGTAAATAAACCATATTAATTATTCATGCCCCTGTCAGTTTATACTGGGAAGAGGTCTAAATTAACGGAACCACATTAAAAAAGTTTTTATTAGTGTTTTGTAATAAAAAAGCAGCATTGAGATGCTTCAGTTTTGTTTCTGTGGTATGATGTTAGAACTTACAGAATATATTTATGTCAATCTTTGGTTATGTTTTTTTTAAGCATCATTTACTTATATATTTACTGTCCATGTTAGTCATTTAAACCTGTTTTGTTTGTTGTCATTGTAGGAGAGTTTACCAGGCCGGAACTTCACATTTTGGCAGTGGTTTGATGGTGTGATGGAGCTTACTAAAAAACACCTGAAGCCTCACTGGAATGACGGGTAAGACCAGACCCCTGTGAGAACACGAACAAATAGAAACATCACACTTCTACAGATTTAATGTTAATGATACAAATTCATCCATGTGTAAAAGCTATAAAATCTCTTTGTTGCTGCTCAGTCAGTGAACGAACAGAAAGGAATAGAATAAAAGCCTTTGCTCCTCTCTGCCCTCACATAATAATGACATATCTCACACTCAGCTGAGAACGGTGGTGCTTATGCCAAATGACCCAGCGGGGTGAATCTCACAAAGAAATGACGGTGACGTTTGTTCGTATTTCAGTTATGTGACTCTAAATGGAAAATGCACTTGATTAACAGACAAGAAAAATGTCACATTTATTTATTTCTGAAAAGAAATTGGGTAAAAAATCATAGACACTTCTGATAGTTTTGGTACATTTCACCTGGCTGCTCTACTGGAAAATGTTAGTCATAATGAATCATTTTCATTTTTTTTTTTTTTTTTTGAGTGGTATATAATGGATATCTTCATAATGAAGTGCTTCTTTGCCATGGCAACTGGCTGATTGAGAGATAGTGCTGGTCAAGACTATACATTAAAGCATTAAATCATGGATGGATTAACACAGGAGCAAGATCTGAGAGACCTCTTGTGGCTTTGATAAGACCTAGCTCTCTCTCTCTTTTGTTTTTGCTTATCTTTTTCTCGTTCAACCCCCACTCATCCATATCTTGTAATCCTTTGTATACAAATCATAATGAAACTGAACAGTACACACAAGATAACAGCCTCTCTGCCTTTGTATGTGTAAACATCCTTTTATGCATGCATGTTTGTGTTCATGTTTTCGTATGCTTGTATGTCTCAGGGCGATTCTTGGCTTTGTGAATAAACAACAAGCTCAAGACATGCTGATGTCCAAACCCAACGGAACCTTCCTGTTGCGCTTCAGTGACTCAGAAATTGGCGGCATCACCATAGCCTGGGTGGCAGAGAACCCTAACAAAGCAGGTAGAACCACTGCTGTTCCTCGACACAAAGCTGATTTAGTTGCATTTTATACTATTTTGTTGTACAATAGGGACATTTTATGCATGCTATTTCAAAACAAATCACTTACAGTGGCTTTAAATGCTCTTAAAACTAGTTCAAAACTTCTGCAAAAGAGTGTGTATGTGTGTTCTTCATAGGAGAGAGGATGGTGTGGAACCTCATGCCATACACAACCAAAGACTTCTCTATCCGCTCCTTGGCGGATCGCATCAGCGACCTGAATCATCTCCTGTTCCTCTATCCTGACCGACCCAAAGACGAGGTCTTCTCCAAATACTACACCCCTCCACTGTGTAAGCTTGATCTCTACATATTTTTCATCTTTTTTTGACATTAAATATACATACAAACTATCATTCAAAGGTTTGGGGGTCAATATTTTTATTTATTTATTTATTTATTTATTGTGACAGTAAAGATACAGTAATTGTAATGTTACAAAACATTTTTATTTCAAGTACAGTATGTTACTCTAAAAATGCATTTTGAACTTTTATTCATCAAAGAATCATAGAAAACATTCCACAAAAATATTAAGTTGCGCAACTGTTTTCAGAATTAATAAACAGAAGATATTTCTGAGCACACATCAGCTTATTCGAATGCTTTCAGAAGGATCATGTGACACTGAAGACTGTAATGATGCTGAAAATTCAGCTTTGTATCACAGGAATAAATGACATTTTAAAATATATTAAATAGAAAACAGTTATTTTAAATTGTAATAAAATCTCACAGTACTGCTGTTTTTACTGTTTTTTATCAATGGTACTGTATGTACTTATTTATTTCTTAAAATATTTATTAAAAATTATTTATATGCACAAAAATTCCATTAAACATTAAGGGATTTTTGAAATCTGAGAGAGTTAAGAGAGCTGAAAGTTTTGAAACAATTTGCTTTAAACTGATTCATGAAAATGAATTAAACTTGCCATCTTGAAATTACGTTGAAATCAGAGACACTGTAAAACATCTGTCTTAACACCTCTATACTCACAATTCATGACACAAGGAGGGATTGTGAAACTAGTATAACGACACTGTCTTTAAGAAAAGAATTGTCGTATTAAAAGCACATTAAAATAACCTCAGTATGCTGCTTAATTTAAAAGGATAGTTCACCCAAAAATGAAAATTCAGTCATTAATTACTCACCCTCATGTCATTCCAGAACTGTAAGACCTTCGTTCATCTTTGGAACAAATTAAGATATTCTTGATGAAATCTGAGAGCTTTCTGACCCTGCATAGATACTGATGTCACATGGACCATTTTAATGAAGTCCTTGCTGCATGGTAAGACGCTTGCTGTCTATGCAGGGTCAGAAAGCTCTTGGATTTCATCAAAAATCTCTTAACCTGTGTTCTGAAGATGAATGAAGGTCTTATGGGTTTGGAATGACATGAGGGCGAGTAATTAATGACTGAATTTTCATTTTTTGGGTGAACTATCCCTTTAATATAGCCGGTAAAAATCATTATAAATACATGCTATCCTGTGTGTTTGCATTTGTTTGTGTTCATGTCCTTGGCTTTAAATGAGAGAGTATCACTCTGGTGTGTTTGTGTTTGTCTGTGTGTGTTCTCATTCACACACAGTGTGAGCCAGTGTTATGCTATGGTTTAAGAATAATCTGTTTATCTTTCCCACCTCTCCAGCAAAAGCTGTGGACGGATACGTCAAACCACAGATCAAACAAGTAGTGCCAGAGTAAGTACACACACACACACACACACACTTCTGTCTCTGTGTGTTTTTCTGACTTCTCAGTACAGGTCTTCACATCTCTGACATTCAAGAGCTAACCTGTTAACTCCAGGCTGTAAACCTAATTGCACGCTAGCATATTATCGCTGACCTGGCTCTGTGGGCAGTTATTGGTTGCCATGGCTACTTGAGACTCTGTGCTCTCATTCCACTCCTCAGCATATACTTAGCTTTGTTAGCCTCATTAACAGCATTATTTATGCGTAGGTGGATGACCCCATTGGTCTTGTTAGCAGGCCTTCCACTTTGGTTGAACTCAGCAGGGAGTCATACACCATCAGATTCAGATAATTCAGTTCTTCTCATCAGCGTTCTGAGGGAGTTATTATCAAACTAGCTTTTAATTTTGAGGGTTAGCAAGATCTCTGACCGCTAGCACCTACTAGAGTGTGTTGAGGAGCAAGCTGTGAACTAGAGCTGAACAGTATGAATGAGCTGAACATGTCTTTTGTTAGTTATTAGAGATTTCTGACATTTTATTGAAGGAGAGAAAATAGAAGAATGACAGGAATTGTTACATGTAGCTCTAACAATATATAACAGACTGGATTCAAACTCATTTCTCAATATTAGATGAAAAACTTATACTTAAACAGAAAACTAACTGAAATGAAATGTTGAAGTTGAAAGATAAAATTACTAACATTAAATTTAACTGGAATAAAAATAAATTAAAACCAAATTTAAATATAAAAAATAATCAAAATGACAAAAGTATAATATATAAAGGGGAAAAAAAGGAAAAGCTAATTCAAAATAAGAATAAATACTGCAACAGTATATAAATAATACAAAAATACCACTGCTGATGATAAGTAATTGACTATTTATGTGTGCATCTGTGTTCATGCAGGTTTGCGACACCTAACCCCGACCCTGCAGCAAACCCCACCTATATGGACCATGCAGCATCTCCAGCTGTCAGTCAACCACATGCTTATGGACTCTATCCTCCCATGTGAGTGTTTCTGTCTGTCTGTATGTTTCTGCATCAGGGTTGTTATTGATTACTAAAACCAAAACAATAAAAAAAAAATTCATAATTGAAAAAAAAAGAAAAAGAAAAGAAATATTCGACAATTAGAAATGCTGCTTTGGCAAATAACAGAAATAACATAAGTTTAAGTACTAATATTACTAAAACTGAAACTGAAATTCAAAAAAATAATTAAAGCTAAACAGAAAAATTAAAAAAGCACAAAATACTTCAAAACATTCCTAAATACTATAATAGTAGGTAACACTTTAAGGTGTCCTTGTTACACGTTACATGTACTTTCTATTTTAATAACAATAAATTATGCAGAATTACATGCAAATAACCCTAAGCCTAAGCCTAACCATATAGTAAGTACATGAGGTTAATTAATATTACTCAGTACTTAAATGTGTAATTACACTGTAACAAGGACACCTAAAAATAAAGTGTAACCTAATAGTATATAAATAATACCACCATAATCAGGCCTACATTTAATATTTTTATTAGTTAAGTAATTTGATTATGATTCCAATATGTGTTTAGCACTTTTTTTTACCATGCTTAAAGGGATAGTTCACCCAAAAATGAAAACCCGTCATTAATTACTCACCCTCATGTCGTTCCAAACCCGTAAGACCTTTGTTCATCTTCAGAACACAAATTAAGATATGTTTGAGGAAATCCGAGAGCTTTCTGACGCTCCATAGACAGCAATGCAACTTCAAAGCCCAGAAAGTTAGTAAGGACTTTAAATTAATCCATGTGACATCAGTGGTTCAACCGTAATGTTATGAAGCTACCAGAATACTTTTTGTGCACAAAGAAAACAAAAATAACAACTTTATTCAACAATTTCTTCTCTTCCGTGTCAGTCTCCACTGCACATTCACGAGAGTAGAATGACGTATACATCATACAACTCTCATGAGTGGCGGTGGGCATGAGCAACATGAGGGTGAGTAATTAATGACAGAATTTTCACTTTCGGTTGAACTATCCATTTAAATCAGTTCTGCAGTTTTTTTCCTTCAAATCAGCATAGAAAATATCTGTTGATTTTATCTGGACCAGCACATACTGTAATATATCCAAAGTTCTGTCATGAAACTCTAGATGGCGCAGTCTGATAGGCCTAACTCAATCTGACATAATGACATCGTCACATGGCGCAGCTGATTGGTTCTTTTTTGTATCAGCAGCCAATGAGCTGCTGCTCGACATTCAAATACTTGGCTAGTGCTTGCTGTAGCAGTTGCAGTGCGCTTCAGAAACCCTTCACCTTCCCCAGCTCCACCTGTATAGATCTGCTACGGGGGGATTTCTTGTATGCTATATATGGGGGTTATTTCATATGTTATATGTGCAGCAGCAGTATTTCTCACATGCTCACAGCAGCATGTTGTGGATGTATTGGCAGTAGCAAGTCTCGGCACTCAGCAGCAGAGTAGCAGATCTATTCCGCCAAGACCAAACATGTTAACATTGTCATGTACATTACCATGCCAAACCCTCCGAGAGTTGTCATAATATCAGCTATTATAGTAGTAAATAACCCTCTAAAATGTGTTGTGTATATGCTATGGAATTGATGTAGTTGGATGTGAATTATCAGGATTATTGTTTTCAAACTACTCAACGTAACTTGATCTCTCTCTCAGTGGAGACCCTATGCTGGACGCTGATGGCGATTTCGATCTGGACGACACCATGGATGTAGCGAGGCATGTAGAGGAACTGCTCCGTCGACCGATGGAGGGCCAGTGGAGTGGCCAGCAGTCATGACCCCTTGACCTACTTCATCTGTTACTTCTCTCCCTAAACGATGATTTTATTAAAAAATACATTTTTCTTAGTGTATTTTCCCCATTTGTTTCTCAGTGTGGGTCTTTACGACTTCTTTTTCTCCATCATCACACCTCCTTTTCTTTCCCCCATCCCTTGTTTCTGTAGAAGAGAAAGGAGCTAATGGAAGAAAAAAATACTATGAGCATTTCTCTAATTAAATACCACCAAACAGTATTGTAGAAAAAGAGAGAGATGCATGTTATCTCTTTTCCTTTGTGCGTGTGTTGTTTTTGTTTTGTTTCAAAATGACTTTTCGCAGAGTCTGTGAAGCCCTTAAACCAAGATACTGATACTACTGTAAGGAACATTTTTATGTTTTTCAAGCTGTTTTATGGTTGTCATTTTATTTTGAGGGTGTTCAGATATCTATTGCCTCTGAAGTAAATGCATATTATCCTTTGCACTCTTAAAATGCTTTATTACAGACGATGACATTACCGTATGGCGATAACAATGCAATGCTTCTGTACACTAAAGAGCTTTTAGGTTGCAAGGCTGTTAACATTCGGCGCACCTACACAAGGCTGAATGGGTCTTATCGTCCCCTCACCGTCTGAACCGTGAACGCAAGTTACATCCACATCCAAACCAGCAGCACATGAACTGTGGCTCACATCACCGAAACCGAGGCACACATAAGAAACGCGCATCCGCCCCGCGCAAAGCGATGGAAACACATGGGATAGAGAGAGGTCCGCTGAGCGTCTGGGCTCACGCTACACTACACAGGCCGTCTCTCTTTATCTCTCTCTCTCTCTCTCTCTCTCTCTCTCTCTCTCCAGTGCAACAGGTGATGACCTCATCTGTTCTCATGCTTTCCTCTCGGGACAAAACAAGAGAACCCGTCGCCATGGTTACACATGCTGCTCCTCCTATGCTCTTAACTGGCCATCCTATAGGTTCGCATTTCGGCATGTTACCGACTTGCATCTTTGTTTCTCTCGTACTCTGCATACGCCTGCCTGCACCGAAGACTTGACCACTCAGGACATTGACGTACAGTTGCCGTAAAATACAAATTATAGTAACAATAAAATATAAACAAACAAATAAGAAATGACACATTTAAAAGAAAGTACCTATATCCAGTATACAGTATATGAAATTTATTTTTTGTTAACATATTTCTATTTTATTACTGTAGGGCGCTAGATGGCTCCGTGTGCGATTGTCGGTAGAAGCCCTGATGTACTGATCCAAAATCAGTACTCGAAACGGCACAAAGGGTTCGGTCGCTGCCATTTCTGTAGATTTCAGCTGAGCTTTCACATGGAAGAAAAAGCCAAACAGTGAAGTTAGCACGAAGAGACGTTTCCTGTGTGCTTGCTGTATGTGTAACCTGCAAACCTGACTAATGACGCCCACTTTTAGATGCCTGTATTCATTTTTAAAGGATGGTTTGTTTCTCACAGTGGATGTTGGTATTTCCCCTCTCTATTTCTCTGTCGTGGCAGAGACACATAGAAAGTCGTGTGATTTTTCTTCAACTTTTTTATTGTCTTTGTTTAAAAAATGATCTGTCAAGTTGTTTAGACTTTCTCACTTTAAGTGTCAAGGTGTGTGTGTGAGTGAATGCTTGTGTGTCTTGTGTGTTGGCATGTTCAGCTCTGCTCTGTTCTGTGTTTGTCCCATGTTTATGGCTTGGCTGTAGAGAAAAGCAATTGAATTGACAATAAAGTTGTTTTTTTTATATATATATATAATTTGGACTTCAGCACAAGTGGTCTGAGCACTTTGTCTTTCCTGTGAGAATGAAATGAACTTGGGTTCTTAATTGGTGTGATTTCCTTACATTACAATCTAACATGTTGAGCACCTTGACATTTTGAAATTACGAACCATTTGTAGTCTTTCTATCCGGTCCTTTGTAAATGGTTTCTGAATAAGTGACTTAGAGCAAAATCTCTGTGCTCTTCGCAACCACTCTTCCTAACAGCATGTTTCTGAGAAAACTCAAGAGTTTGTCTTTTTCTTCATGAACTAAAAACAGATAGTCCCCTTTATGGGCTTCAGCCTTTGGACTCTTCAAGCTGTGAAGTAGTTTTCAGCAAGAATGGAACAAATTATCCAACATTACGACCCTGGTTTTCAGAGCAGTTTTCCTGATTTTGAATATGAAATATTCCCCGATCCCATAGTGGTGTGAATCTTCTTGATGGCACATTAATGCAACACTGCAAGAATGGATGCCGAGTGTGAACATGAATCAACATGCAACATCCGCACTGTCATTTTTCAAATTCTGAGCCATTCTCTCACACGTTCAGTATTAAAATCATGTGTATGTATGAGAGAACACACACAATGAAAACATTTCTATAATCTGTTGTTTCAGGTCTTGGTAAGAGTTGGAGCCTTGGTAAACTACAAGTGGGTAAACAATACAAATGGGTTTCAACAGGGTTTACAAACGTTTTAGTAATGAGATTAAAAGAATGTATAGTCGCGTCAATACAGCTATCCAACAAAAGTTTGTCGGCGCGGGAATCGTTAACAGCAAAAGCATTGAGTTCTGTTTTCACTTAATTATATTTGAAGAATTTATTTGCAAAAACATAACTCCATTGTTTTTCTAATTTCAAAAATCATATTTTTTTTATCGTGTTATCATGTTTTTACTGTGTTAGCTTTTAAGTTATTATTATTTAATCAAAACAACCATGGGCGGCGCTAGGGAGGGGCTAGCAGGTGCTCCAGCACCCCCAAGAAAAACCAAAGCACCCCCATAGCACCCCCATAAAAATTAAATAAAATAAAAACATTTGACTAATTACACATGCATAAATACTGCAATGCAATACAACGTGATTTGCAGTCGCACGTAATGTCAGCATTTTATTTAAAAAATGGATCGGTTCCTTGTGCCAAGTAGGCCTGCCCCTGACTAAAGATTTTTCTAGTCAACTAGTCGCACGTTTATATTGATTAGTATAATAACCTACTAAACCATCCTTTAATATATGCATTTAGGCGTATTATTCCGCGCTCAAACGTACGCATAAAGCTTGCCGCAACTAGTGCTTTCTCAGACCCGCCATCTCCACAGTGGACGTGCCTTTAATAGAGAAATGCACCTGGACTACATAATCAGAGAAGATTTTTTTTTTTTTTTAAATTTGGTTTATTTCTTATGTCTGTGAGCTGGTTCATTGTTGTGACGCGCTCCATTCACGGAGACTGCATGAGACGACAGAAAGCACATCCAAAAATGACGGGAGTAAGCTCTTTCCGCAGGAAAAATAAATAAATAAAAATGATTGCGTGCGCGCCCCCCTCCCCCCCATGTCATACAGTAGGCTAAGCGCGATAATACCTCATAAACATTTGAAATGCGCCTATATAGCGATTTTATTTATTCATATTAAAATAATAATAATAATAATAACAACAACCTGTTTTGGTCATATTTACTAATTGCCCAGCTCCCCCTGTCATTGATCTAGCACCCCCTCAGCACCTGCGTTCAAAATTCAACTGCAGTTTGATTTATATTAACTGGAATGCAGAATAAAAAAAAAAACATGATTTTTGAACATTTTTAAAAACGGAGTTATCTGTTTTTGCAAATAAACTCTTAATTTTTAGGTCATTTGTTTACAAAGTCTTAACGCTTAGCTTAAAACGAACCTGGATGGACTGAGAAAAGCGTAATCATTTAAAATATTTTTTAAAAGTCAAAATTCCTTTAAGATAGGCTATAGTATATATACACATAAACACTGACACTAGAGTGCTTAACCTATATGAAATTGCAAAGCGTTATATCAAATGATAGTCTATATCCTGTTGTAGCCTACGCATATTGCCTTCCCTTCTAATTTACAACGTAACTCACGCACAAATACAGATTTGCAAATTATTGAGTCCTGTCCCTTCCAATAGTATCCAGCTGCAGACCCGCAGCACCAGCAGCCACAGGACCGGAATTGAGGGGTGGAGCTTACGTTCTTAACAGAGTAGCACCACCCATAATATAATATAATTAAAAAATAACAGTTTTTAAGGGGTAATTTGATTTTATTACACACGATACTTCATACTTTATGTATGAATTTTATAATTATATATTAAGCATTTTAAAAACATTAATCTTGTGTAATTTAGTTGTATATATAGTTATTCGTTTCATTGTATTATGGAGTAATTTCCTATTTGTGATAATAAAAATAATGTTTGAAACTTCCGGGCATTTTATATGAAATATACTTTAATCACAAGATTCAAAATAAATGTTTACTCCAAAGTCAAGAACACGTGCATCATGCATTTTTCTATATGAAACCTAAAACATTTCAATAAAACACACACACACACACACACACACACAGCAGCATAATTTTAAAAGTAACAATCAAAATGTACACAATAATTAAATTGAGGTTTTAAAATGAACAATTCACTTTTAATCCCATTTTGTCATGACAATCCTGAATGAAAATGTACAAAATGAACAATACACTCTTGGGCACATTTTGTCATGACAATCTTGCATAAATTCGAATTAAAATGTATCAAATGAACAATTCACTCTTAGGCCCATTTTGTTATGACAATCCTGCAAAAATAACTCCCCTGAACACAAGATGAAATATGAAGGGCAGTCTGGAAGCTTCTGATTGTTCCAGGAGATTGTTGAGGGCCTTTTCCTTGTCCTCTTCCTCCATTATAAGGAAAAGAGGCTCTTCCACTGGCCCCCTGAGCAGATGTCTGTTGTAATGAGCCATTTCACAACTTCTCTCAGATTACTGGGATCTCCTTCATTACAGAATATTAAAGGAAAATGTAACTTTAATATTTCTCATTAATGTATTATTAATAGATAGATAGACAGATAGATAGATAGATTTGAGATATACCTCACAAGCGTAGCCTGTTATCCACTTGGAAGGGCCTCATGTAGGGTTTCTGCACATAATATACATGTATCTTGGTTAACTTCAAATTGGTCAGAAGGGGGTGCAAATCTAATGGTGGGCTGGAGGAAATGTCAAATGTCTTTCAGAGAAAACTCCAAAGTTCTCCAGAAAAATAAGAGTCCACCATCTCCGTTTGATTGGAATGGCACACTGGAAGACACAAACATAGAGAAATCTTTAAATATCAACTGCTACAACATCATAATGGTCAATTACTTTAACTGATAACTACTTACTGATGTAAAATCAAAGGGTACCCTCAAGACAAGATGTACTGGAAAACAAATAAGAATATTCACCCTGTAAATGGCACAAAAAATACTTTCTTGTTCCTTATTTAACAACTAAATAATCACACCAATAATTGGTTGCAAAAATGTATAGTATAGCCTAAAATAAATAAATAAGTACACAGGTAAACTATTATTCAGTAATATATTGTAACTCAAGATATTCATACCTCCACAGACAACTGCCTTGTTGAAGCGGATTTGAAGATGACTTTTTAATTTGACCAGTTTGGGTGGCTTAAACATGCTGGTCAAGCAGAAAATTCCTGGTAATTACTGTAACACTTGTTGCATTGCTGCAGCTCAGGTGATGTGTCACCTCTCTGAATCCTTATGTCTCTACAAGAGATGAAGCCACACACAGTTATCGCAATGATAACAAATGGGATTAAAATAACTAAACTATAAGCTAATACTAACTCACAAACAATGCATGTAACAGAGGAAAGTAAAGCAAACTATTTATTTTTATGAATAATAAACGTCTTCAAAACTTCACTTCCGGTTCTGTGGCTGCTGGTGCTGCGGGGTCTGCAGCTGGATAAATCTCGTCCCTTCTGGACGGGTTGCCGACGCCAGCTTAAAATGAAGTAAACTTGCCCCCTCTTTTGGTCGAGATGAGTGAATGTCAGTCCGATGCGAAGCCGCACAAGCAGTGAGAGAACGAATCAATTGACTTCAATTATCTGGACATCGTATAAACTCAAACCATCACTCCTCTCAGGAAAATGGTTATCCTTTCAGACATGATTTATAAAAAACAGTTTACTGAAATTTATCGTCAGGCAGGATCACTCTAATTGCAAAGAGAATATTGCTTGAGGAAAGAGCTCATCTGTTGCTTGGAGACAGAAACCTGTGCTTAATAAAGCCAAATATAGAAAAACAGTATGGCAGGCAGGCTACTGCACTAACAAAAGCTGAACCACAAGACAGATCAGAGTAAGCCTGATCTGCTCTTTGACCAACAGAATCAAATAAATTCATTGACTCAATTCAGTCAAGGAAAAGACATTGGGATTAATCTTTGGCAGGACATTCTGAAACAATTAGTGCCACTAAACCTAAACGTTTGTATTTATTATCTGTATTAAATAGGCCTACATTTCATATAAATTAAAATTGCACCATGTATCTTCATGATTTTAATAGGCTAATCTGAATTAGGATACACCTTACACTTATGATTTTACATCAAGCTAAATAGGTTACAGATATTAGACGGCTTCATAACTTAAAAAAGCGTAATTTTCTTGACTCATGAATAATATTTAATTAATTTCCATCTGAGAGTAATCAATTTCTTTATTTTTCTTATGCTTCTAAATGTCACTGTCTATCTTATTAATCTTTTTAAATAGAGCCAGTTAGTGTCATCACCCTGCAGAATTTGTTTTTTCAGCAGTATCCTACCAATATTAGGCTATTATCAGATTCTCTGAATCCTTCTGTGATGTTCAAATGTAAACCCTAATGTTAATTCTCTCGATTCCTCTTTACTCACCAATGGCGAACTTTAGCTCTTTATTTGCATCCATCTTGTTTATTTTTTTGTTACTTAAAATCAATGAAGTGTCTGAACTTGACTTAAGTAGGCTATACAGTCCGGTGCGAGGCTTAATATAAATACTTAATTTACAGTACAAGCATATTTATTTTTGAGAAAGTGTATGCTTAGAGAAGGATAGGCTACTGCATAACATGAATTACCATAACAGATTTTTCCGAAATATTTTATTTTTAATAAAAATATCTCATAGCCTATCTTATTTTATAAACATGATTTATTCGTTTTTTACCACCAGATGTCGCTGAAACACAACTTGTGAGTAACTGATAAGATTTTTCTCTACCAGCAGTGCACTGATGACATATACTTGTAGGCTACCTATTCAATTTAATTCATATCTAAATATAAAATATTGCATAGTGTTTGAAGAGTGTTTCGGGTGATTGAGTTTCTTTGTTACGCTGACGTCTCCCCGATGAGTTATTTTCCAGAGTTTTGCAATATGTTTCTTTCGATTCCTCATTCTGTGGTCAGACACTGACAGGAAGTAATACTCTTTTCTCTCACACACGGCTGACTTTTTTTTTTTACACTTTTACTTTTCAACAGTACAATTCTTAGATTTAATCAATTAAAAGAAAATACCTTTAATAATGTATAAATTGTAATTTTTGTTTTGTTTTACCTCTGCCTGCATCTCGAAACAGCTGTTCACTTTAAAATGAATATCATATTTAAACAATTTTATTAATATTATAATTATGTTGCGCGTTTACACTTAAATGACTCATTTGAGTGTAGGTGTAGCCTGTGAAATTTTTTATTTTATTGTTATTATTATTATTTTTGAGTGAATTATTTTCATATGTAAATGTTTAGGGGTTTGAGTCTTTGGATGAAGGTTCAGGGTGGAGTCTGTGATGAGATGTTTTGCTGTGAATTAGTAGAGGGTGGAAGATCGAAATATGGCTCACTTCCTGTCGCAGGATGTTATTGTGGTAAGAAATTAATAGGCAATATGATTTGCCTATAGAGAGAATTTTTTTTTTCTCACTGTTGATAATTTTTGATCACTGTTGTTTCCTATATGTCTCACTGAAATGAGTGAACTGATGCTGAGTAGAGGACTGTATAGCGTTCAAAAAAACAAAAACAAAAACACACAATGGAAAGTGTGGCCATATCATATGTCAGCACAGTTTAGCCTTTTACCTCCTCCTCAATCAAAAAATGAACATTTCAGTTGCACAGGCACTTTTAAATAAGCTGTTTTAAGCAAGAACATCTTTGCGTGATTTGTTCATTTAATAGTTTACATTTTTTAACAATAATTTATTTTTACAACATTTTAAGCAGTAAATTGCCCATTCCAAAGTTATCTGTTTTAGGCCTGATTTGGTATCAGTTGCATGGGGCTGTGACTGAGGAATTTTAGATTTCACTTTAAAAAATGTATATTTGTTGTGTACATCAAGCATTTTTCATCAGCTGTGATCATGCAACACAAATGTAGTGAAAACTTGGTTCTATGCATTACCTTTTTGGAATTTGTGATGTACTTTCTTCAGCTTTCAGCCTGCTGTTTTCATTGGAAGATCCAGTTATAAATTGTTGACAATAAGATTCATAACACGCATTTAAAAAGCAGACAGGGTAAGTTTTCATTTTGTGCTGACTTTAATTTGCCCTCCTCTATTGATGTGTGTTTACAAATAGCCTTGTCTGTGAAGTTTCAGCTCATAATACCGAACAGATCATTTATTATTTAATTTTGAAAATGCCTGTTTTGAGTGGAAGCAGAAACACGCTGTTTTCATGCATGTCTCTTTAAATGCAACTGAGCTGCTGCTCCCCACCCCCTTTTCCAGAATAGGGCTGTGCCTTTACAGCTGGTACCTCAGATACTCTGCCAAGAAAACAACTGTTTGGTTTTGATTATCATGTCTATTACGTTGAAATCATGCGTTTTAAAGCCATATCAGTTTAAATTTCTAAAATAGTATGAGCACTCACATCTGGAGCATGCATACAGAACGTGGCTGTCACATGGCATGTGAGCACTAAACTAAGCTCTCCTTCATGTCTTATTGCACTAAAAGGGATAGTTCACCCAAAAATGAAAATTCTGTCATTAATTACTCACTTCCTTCAGCTTCCGAGCACAAATTAAGATATTTCTGATGAGATCCGAGAGCTCTCTGACCCTCCCATATACAGCAAGGGTACTACCATGATCAAGGCACAGAAACGTAGTAAGGACATCAGTAAAACAGTCCATGTGACATCAGTAGTTCCACCATAATTTTACAGCTGTGTGAATACTTTTTTGTGCACAAAGAAAACATAAATAACTTTATTCAACAGTTCGTCTCCTCCACATCACCCTAGTGCCATTTTGGAGAGTATCACGATGCATGCGCTTGCTTTGATCTGAACATAAACATACATTGTTTACGTCCAATTCAAAGTGTGTGCATGGGAGGGCCAGAAAGCTCTCGGATCTCATCAAAAATATCTTAATTTGTGTTTCGAAGATGAACGAAGGCCTTACGGGTTTGGAACAACATGAGGGTGAGTAATTAATGACTGAATTTTCATTATTGGGTGAACTATCCCTTTAAACTGTCAAATAAACACAAGTTTATGTTAAAAACACAAGTTACAAAAACACAGTCAGTTATGTCTGGGAAAGATATTGCATGTTTATATTAGACCTGTGTATTAAGTGACAGCAGCATAATATACAGTACCTATACTGCTGTCTACGCTGTTAATATGACCCAAACAATAAAATAAAAGAAATAAATCACTCACTGCTCTTGACTGAATAACTTCTGTAGCTTTAATAAGAAGACATTTCTTACTTGAATGCTGCTTTTAAATACTCTAGCATGAAGATAAACATGGCGGATTGTGTGTGGTGGATCTCTGCTAATATGGCAGTGTCTGTCAACAGTCGTGGGCGGGGCTTGTAAAATATGACATCACATTTTACAGATTCTGTGAACAACTTGTTCTGAGACACTGCTTATGATTTATGAGTATCAAAAAGAGGAGCGGGTGGATTTTTAATCAACAAGTAAAAGTGAATTTTGCATTATGGCGCCCTTTAAAGCCTGTGCTTTTACTGTTAAGATATATCAAGGTTTTTGTATTGTACTAATATAGTATGTGCACATACGTACCAACTATTTCGATATAAAAAAATAAATCAATAAATAACTATTACTTTTATTTCATACCATCTCCACAATTACACAGCTTGGGTTTTTATGAACCTTGGCCTTCTTGTAATTCTAGTTTAACTGTATCCAAACCGACTGTGCAGCAAAATTAACAAGGAAATCACTGCTAATGTGCCAAAGATATGTGAGATGTAAGCTTTTTCTTAATGAACTGTAGTGTTACAATTCCTCTGCTTTCTTCCATTGAGTTTTGATGAATCTCCTGACATGTTCTCTTTCGAAAGTTATGCTCATAAAGTCTGTGGCCTGGTAGAGAAAAATCTGTACTAAGAAATGTTTTCTCTTACTATTCCCCTATCAGAAATGGGTGGAGATCTTAAAATGCCCTGGTTTTCTCCCTTTGTCAACCCTTCTTCAATACTCTCACACCAAGACAACCACACCATTCAATAAATCACTGCATTTCCAAGAGAACGCCTAATGAATCAGTGCACTGCTCATGATCATGGGGGTGGAGCGTCATCTGCAAGGACGGTTTGGGGTCATGACAAGGCCGCTGTCCTCATTCAGAACTAGAGAAAGAAAAAAGTGGATGAAACCAAAGCATTTTTCAGCCTTATTAGAACAGAAGGGCTTCATTGTGAAAGAAACCCCGACGTCAAACTCGGGCCAGAAAATAGTTTCTCAGAAATGGATTCCAGGCCGTGTTTTGATGGCATCAGCTGATTGTGCTGAGGGAATTATGGGCTTTTGTTCTTGAGGCAATTCCTCATCCATCACCCCGATGTCTTAGTCTGACAATAAATAGATGATACCCTTGCATCATCTTCCAAGGCGCGAGAACTTCAGATCTCCTGAATGCTGAAACCTTATGTCACGTGCCGTACAGTTTTGTAGGAGTATGTGCCAGTGGCGGTCTGGTCAGCTGTTAATGACCTTGTTCTGAGTTATATTGCTCTTGTCTGGCCTTAATGCCCCGGCTCGGCGTTTGATTGCTGCAGTCTGGAAGTGATGAATCATGTTGTAATGGCTGCTCAGGCAGAGGAGCATATGATTTCTATCATGCCATCACCAGCTAATGTGATTTGGCTTTTCTGGAGGATATAATTTGACAGTATAATATTTCCCCTCTTTCTGTCTGTCCTCTTTTTATTTGTCTGTGAGCGCACAGTTGCCTATATGTGCAGAAGTGTGTTGGGTCTGGGATTTTCATTAAATCAATTTTTAATGAAATGTAGAAATGCCAAAAGGTTTGTGTGAGGGTCAGGTTTAGGGTTAGGGGACAGAGAATATCATTAGTTATGTGTAAAAACAGCAGAGGTCAAATGAGTCCACAGTGTTTCAGAATCCTGATGATATCAGCATAAGCAAGAATAAATAAACAGATCGCAATGTCTCAAAATCTCAGATGTCTGCAAAATCAAAGAATTTCAGTATGAACTCAAGGAATTATCTTCAAATTCACTCAAGACTAAAATATCGGCACTGTAAAAATGCAGGAGTAAAACTTGTTAATTGGTGAACTGTAAGTTACCTCACCATATGGTGAAAAAATAAGTTTAATATACCATTAGGCTGTATATAATTTTACTGTAAAACGCTGTCAAATGTATAGTTTTTGCAAGTAAAAAATCGATGAATTACTAATACTGCATACATTCACAGAAATCCCTGTGTGACACATCACACATTTTTAAATTATAGAAATAATTTTGTTTCTTCTTAAATTTAGGAGAAAAATCTGAGAAAAAAGTTAATAAATAAAGTAATTATAGCTGAGACTCCATTAAATCTCGTGAACTTTGAAAGTGCAATACAATTTTCCTGGTTATGTGCCTGAAACTTTATAAACTGCCATTGACTTTACAAGGCTGTGATAATTTTATAGTTTTATAATTAGTTATATTATACTTTATGTAGTCCTTTATTTTCCCATGCAATTAGGCTTTTCTTTATAAGCCAAACATCTATGGCTGCCTCTTTAAAAGGGGCAATTACTGGATAATTTCATGGTGTACTTAGATGTACCACAGGCTTAGGCATTGTGTTTGTTTATCACTCTTTTTCAGGCAGCCTGAAAGTCGTTGAGTAGCATGTTTATGTAAATCTGCTGGTGTTTATGGCTTTGTGGTTCCGTTTAAGTCAGATGGGATAGTTTGCAAATCAAGTGGCAGGACCTGACTCTCCAAATGTGTCTTTAATCCAGTCACAACCATCCTCAGTCATCTTTGATAGGTCACGCGTGAGAGAGACGCTGGAGGGACTGTACAGAAGTGACTGAACGCGTACTGACAACACCGAGACAGCGGAAATCCTTCTATCACTGCTTACAGGGCGTCTGGCAATCAGGGAACAGAACGAGGCTAATTGGCCCTTATAACCCTGTATTATCTTGGTAGTTACGGACGCCCACCGGCAGAACACGGCGCGACCGCCATCTGTGCCCTTTATTTTCTCCTAGTGGCGACTAGGGGGTGAGAGGGAGGGAGGAGAGGGGAGTTTGAATCTATCCGCCCGCACAATCTATTCACCACCTCGGCTGACTCGCAGAGGACGTGCGGTTCCTTTCTACGTTCATGGATTTTACGGTTTCGCGCGGACGCACGGGACTCCGATGGCTGTTTGTCTCGCCGTGGGCTCTTAAATTCACAGGCTCACTCACTTCGATGGTGAGTTTTTTGGCGTAGCTAACGGCAGAGCGCGTGATGGCTGAGCCGCAGGCTTCCGAATCCGTGGCGGGACCCTTGTACGAGCTCGTCTCCGAGGCGACCACTCCGACCCGGGACACAACGGAAGCGGTAGCGGCGGCGGCGGCGGCGCTGAGCATCAGCGAAACCTACCAGACATACCTGGACGTGTCGGCGGCTGGACACCCGGTGTACGGGGCCGAGGGGGTGTACTCTAACGGACGGTACAGGGAGCACAGCAGCCCGAGGATCGGTACCCGGAACCGCGACAGTTCTGCAGAGAGGTGCACCGGCACCGGGAATCCACCTTGCGGTATTATGAAGGTGAGTGAGTGTCATCACTTTGTTATTGACTGGGGACTTTCAGAGGTCTGCAGCGATGCAAATGCCCATGCAACCGTCCAATGCTCTGCAAACACATTATGTAGGCTAGCATTTACTCTACTGTTTCTGTAGTATATCTCCTGTTTTGGACAGTCGTGACACGTTGGCTCAAAACCAAGTTAAATGTCTACCTAGAACATTTTTTACAGCCAATACTTAGCCATAGAAATTATTTTGATTAGCCTAATTATCAGATAAAAGATATGCAGATTTAAGTTGTTTTTTTAACGATTATTTTGAGTAATAAATAATTCTTAGGCTGCAGCATGTAAAACATAACAACATTATCAATATTCCAATTAGTTTTAATTATTATTTGTGCCATTTATATTTATGCAAATTTATATTTATCTAGGACTATATTTATCTAGTTATATCTAAGCTTAAAATCGCTTAAAAAGAATGGCTGTGAAAAGTTATACATTTTTTCATTGTTAAACAAAACATTTAAATAAGAAAGATACTTTATTTTTGAGTACTGTTGTTTCCTGCTGAGAAAAGAGTGGTTCAACAACTGACACTTTGTTAGATCCTGTTTTTAGGCAGCACTTATTGGTAGACCCGATATTAAAGAACCGATAATTTATTAAAACTAAAAAAAAAAAAAAAAAAACACTAAATAAATTTTATATTTAGATTAGAATTACAACATTCTGTTTGAAGGCAGGGATACAAATGAATATCAGTGTAACTGTTTGACCCACGTCATGGTCACAGTCCTGGATAATAATGTGTTTATTATTTTACAAGTGACAGTGCAGTGCACTTAAGCACCTCAACGGCTGGAAGGACAGCTGTCAAGTGGTGTTTTAAGAGGAAAAGTTATTTGCTTTAGTATACAGAGGGTCTGAACTGCACAACTGGTTGGATTTTAATGAATGTCGGTACAAACAAAAGGCTTTGGATCAATAAATCTATAAGACTGATCAGTTGACATTTGGTAACAGAGTCAACAATAGATGATGAAGTGGTTGAGTTCTCAGAGCACAACCCTAGGCACTTTGACTAATTACTTATCCTGTTAGTCAAAAGATTGTTCTTAGGTCAAAGAAGAGAAAGAAGGAGGAAAAAAGGAAAAGACAGTTTGAGGACAGCTCAAGATACAAAAAATTACGTCACCCCTTACGTTTTAAAGCAGGGGCTGTTTTCCTCCGTGTCACTGTGGGTCAGTGCTGCTGTCTGAGATGAACCAGGAGCCGAACGTCAAAATTGTCATTGGGCTGATTCACTTTGCTTAGCAACTGACACAAAACAGCATGCTACTCTCCCATTCCCTCACTTTATTGAATTCCTATGTGACTGTGTGGGTGTCTTGGCACCCACGAAAGGACCAGTATGACAGAGAAATGAGTGAAACATTCAACATGCTGACATCTGAGCACTCAAATAGACTTGGTGTGTATTGTGGTGCTTGTGTAGAAGATTTAGCAGACTGGAAGTAAACAAGCATTCGGTATTTGCTCAAAACACCCATTAAAGAGAATCTATGTGTCATTATATAGGGAATCAACTTTCGTATACTTGAATCTCCATTTCCCAGTTGTTAGAAATTGCCTAGCTGTTTAAGTGCCACAGGGCTTCGTTTGGCTGTGCTGTTTTGCTCAGGAATATCACGCAATTCTCTCTTTGTCAAACATATTTCATCCCTCATTTGCAGATGATTTTCCATCTATGATTGTAGGTTGCAGAGAGTGTTTCCAGGTGTCATGAAATACGATTTTGTGTAGCGTGTGATCTGTTATTGAGAAGTGACCGTCTAGCAGCAACTTGTCCTCTGCTAAAACTCTGTTAGTTAAACTTGCTACAACAGATTCTGCAGTCAAACTGCCCAGGGCCAAAGTAATCCAGAGCGCAGAATCTGTCTAGCTTTTCAGTTTTCCTTCTCCTCACCTGTGCTCTGAGTCTGGCCTTCTTGTATTTTTAAGCCCAAGGTATGTGCTTTGATCTTACTAGTAAAATGGGATTAAGCTATAATAACCTTTAAACGCAGTTATCTTGACTAAAGGCCTGTTCACACCAATAACTATAGTAGCAGCATCCACACCAACATGCTATATTGTTCTGTTGTGCACTGCCGTTTTGTCATCTGCCACTTTAAATACCTAAATTTTGATTTCCTTTCAAAGTTTTTCTCATTCATCAGCTGGAAAAAAATGACTCTGATAGTGATTCCAACAATATTGCTCTTCTGTGTTTTTGTTGATATAATTGCGATGAACTTCTCTACTGCGGGGTGATATACCAGTAGATATGATTAACTGGTAGAAATTTGGCAACTGTTAGAGATTTTGGACTATCGTCTCTATTGCAGATACTCGCTCACGCGATGTTTTTAAGCATTGGCATTTAAAAACAAGCAATTTTAAGCTGTTAAAATGCAGTCAGCAGCGAAAGAGAACTCATCCTGCTCTATGTGTGCGCTGTCTGAGAGACTGTTTCTGAGCGCTGTCAGAGAGTCACGCGCACATGAAGAAACTGAGTTATTGAGTTATTTTTGCCACTTTATAAGCCTTGAATGATCAAAATGCCTGTGTTTGCTAGTCTTAAATGAAAGCAAACAGCTGAGAAAGAAAACACGTGCGTAACAGTATATTTGATTCAGGCAGCTCTTAAATTGTCAGCAGTCTAATATTTCTGCTGTTTTTCATTCATGTTAATCAAAAAAAAAAAAAAGGATAAAATCTCTCATTGCTCTTGACTAAATAACTTTTGTAACTTTAATAAGAAGAAATATATATTTAATATACACATTAAAGAATATGCAGTGTTTTTATTCATTTGAGTACTTTATACAATGTATGTAGCATTTCTTATTTTTTTGTTCTACTGTAGATTTTTTTTGTCCCATTGCTTGGAATTAGAAAGAGTGTTTTTGTTTTTAATTTAGGCTAGTATTAGTGTTTTGACACTGGTGACAAGAACTATGAAATTTCTATGGTATCAGAAATGTTGATGTCATGAAGACCTTATTTAAAGCAAAAATAACTATATTGTGATATATTTTTACTATGAAATAAAATTAATCATATCGCGATATAAGATTTTGGTCATATCGCCCACCCCTAGGCTTCCCTACTCTCATTGAATTAGAATAATAATAAATAAATAGATTCATCGTTATCGTCCTCTGAATGGGACTCTTGAGGTTGATCAGGAAGGGAACAAATGCATCATCCTTCAAGAATAATGATTAACGGCTATACATCTCTAAGGTGTCAGTCACAAATGTGTCATGCTTCTATTAATCACTGCTCAAAAACTGAGTTCATGACATTTCTGTTAGAAATCAATTTACCATCTTGCTTGTGAGTTTATGTCGCCACCAAGAGAATAGCGGTGGGTGATTTTTATCAATAGTGTACAGCAAAAGGGAGAAAGTGAAAGGGAGATGGTTGCGTGTGGGTTGTTGTGCGTTTAGTTGAGTGAACACAGGAGTGTTTAATCAAATCAGATACTGTAAAACCGAGCAAATGTCATTGACAAATGGAAAAATATCTAGACTCGGTAGCAACATGCACGCCTCTGCATATTAGGAAACAACAGGTGAAGTCAGGCCGCAGCGGACTAACAAATGTGACATTTTCTGATTATGTTATTACAAATCACACATCTAGTGTTGAGTAATTGAGTTGGTGTCGAGCGAGCAGACATTAATTATGACATTGATAAGTGACTGGCTTATTACTGTATAACGGCTTCAGGTTGTAGTTTATATTGTTTACGTATGCTAATTCATCAAATTCTTCCAGTGTTTTATTTATTTATTACACATTTATTGTGTGTTTCAGTTTTATTTCAGTATTATTTATACATTATAATTTTATTAACAACTTGAATTAGCTTTCATTTTTTATTTTTATTAGTTTATTTCTGTTTGGGTTTAATTTATTTTTATTTCTGGTTTAGTTTTTTTTAGTTTTTTTCCAGTAATTTTAGTGCTTCAATGTATTTCAGTTAGTAACTGAATTGTTTCTAAATTTTTATTTAGTTTAAGTTTTTCATGTATTATTTAAGTTTTCTTTTATTTCAGGTTTAAAAAATGTTTTTAATAGTTTTAGTTTTTTTCTTTAACTTGGTATAATTATGCTTTCATTCTTTTGTGTTTTTCCATTTACACTTTTGACAAAATTCCAGTTCTGAGAATAAATGCACTGCTGGTATTAACAGTCCACTCAAATCCATCATTGATTTTCTTCAGTGTGGTAATGGATTTGGGCCATAGACAGCTCTCCTTCTGGTCTCATCTCAGGTCGGCTGTCTGGAGGTTTGGAGATTAGAATGGCTAAAGGAATATGCGTGTTGGAGAAATCGCCCTCGGCTGAATCTGCCGTGAGTGTGCTGAGGTGGTCTGTGGGGCCACACCACGTGTGAGGCAGCGTGTGATAATGCTGCCTCATGCAGGCTTCTGCTAAGCTAATTTGTGCGGAGTACCACCCCATCTGCTCTGCACATAATGGGGTTTGACTTCAGAGTTGTTACGCTGTCTCTGTTCATGTTTATTGTAGGTAAAGAGTCCATATGAAAGTGACATTTGGAAGACACGCATAGATGCCGAATAAGAGTATGCTGGGAATCTGGGTCACTGGTCTCTGGAGTTCACACATACACTTTAGTGGAGACATAAAATGCACTCAGGCTTTCTGCAAGCACATAAAACTTCATCTAGTCATGAATTTCCATGATCAAACATATTTGATGTTTGATGGATCTCTGTACTAATCTTGATATCATAATCAGTGTGCAGGTTTTAAAGGCTGTGTGTTAAGGATACAGTATGTGTGACACAGTTACATCTTGTTGTCACCAGGCTCCCAAAAGTTGTCAGAGGGACGTGTTCACTTGTCAGTATTACATAACACCTGAACTTTGGACAGCTGCAGAGTCCTGTCAGTGTGTATGTGTGCATAATTGGGTGTGGGTGAATACCTTTCAAAAGTTTGCATCTGTAAGATTTAAAAAAAATAAATCAAAAGTGAGAGTAAAGACATTTAAAATGTTACAAATGATTTCTGTTTCAAATAAATGCTGTTTCTTTTGAACTTTCTATTAATCAATCCTGAAAAAAATGTTGTGTCATGGTTTCCACAAAAATATTAAACAGCACAACATTGATAATAATAAAATGATTCTTTAGCAGCAGATCAGCATATTAGAATGATTTGTGAAGGATAATGTGACACTGAAGACTGGAGTAATGATGCTGAAAATTCAGCTTTGCCATAAAATATATTGTTATAGAAAACAGTTATTGTCAATTATAATATTAATTATAATTTAAATTGTAATGATATTTCACAATAATCAGATAAATGTAGCATTTGTGAGCATAACAGGCTATGCTTTAAAAAACATTGAAAAAAATCCTACATATATTTATACTTCCATACATTTACATTAAAATGTCAAAAAGGTTAATCTAAGTTGTACATCAACTGTCCAGATACTGTTTAATATTCTGTTTTCACATGTTTCCCTTTTATGCATCATCAGCACGCCAGTTTTCTTTTTTCCTTTTTTTTTTTTTTTGAAATAGAGAGACAGACAAAGTGCATCTGTGAGTATGTTGTTCATGGTGTGAAATCTGGGCATACTTTCTCTCCTTTTCCCAGAAATGACTTCGTGTGTACCAGATTGCGGCTGGGACCCTTCTTTCTTTCTCTCCTCTCACCTCCCCCCACAAAGTGTGTTTCCCCTCACCCCCTCTCAGGAAGTGGCTCTGTCTTCCAAAATAATACGTTCAGTCTAGTATCCCCAAAGCCAGTGAGGCTGTGATGAAACTGGATACTTATCTAGCTAGAGCGAGAGCGTGAGATAGTTTTCCAGTGACACTGTTTTTCTCACTCGTAATGCTTTTGCATCTGGTGTGTGTTAGATGTTGTTCTGGAGAACTAGCATCATGCCAAAACAAAGCCACTTCCCAGCTGACAAAACCAGACTTAAATCAGCCTAAGGTGGCTTTGGTGATCTAGCCAGTCTCATAGTCTCAGCTATCTTAGCTGCTGAGCCCTGCTGAAACCATCAAACTAGACCAGCGATCGTTATTTTCATGTTATTATGGCTAGTGTTGTCAAAAGTACCAACTGCGATACCAGTTGGTACTGTAATTTTAAAAATGTCCATTTCCCACTGACATTTGAGCGCTGTTGAGCGAGTTCTTAAACAACACTGATTGGCCATAGTGTTCTTGCGCTCAACAGATATGACTGCGATTGGCTACAATGGTCAGCGCTTCACACTCTTCACCGAGCGCTCACACAGAAGCACACGGGAGCATTTGAAATCCGATCCATCTATGTGCAGATATATTAGGGATCCGCTGACAGACACGGCTTTCAAACCCTCAAACGCCATGTGCTTGTGTGTGAGCTATGGCGAATATTAAATGAAAATTCTGTCATTAATTACTCAACCTCATGTCGTTCCAAACCCAGAAGACCTTTATTCATCTTCTGAACACAAATTAAGATATTTTTTATGAAATCTGAGAGCTTTCTGACCCTGCATAGACAGAAACGTAACTGACACGTTCAAGGCCCAGAAATGTAGTAAGGACACTTTCGTGAATGCATGTCAAAGACTGACACAGAAGAGAAGAACTGTTGAATAAAGTCGTTATTTTTGTTTTCTTTGCGCACTAAAAGTATTCTCGTAGCTTCATAAAATTTAAGGTTGAACCACTGATGTCACATGGACTATTTTAACGATGTCCTTTCTACCTTTCTGGGTCTTGAACATGGTAGTTGCATTACTGTGTATGCAGAGTCAGAAAGCTCTCATCAAAAATGTCTTAATTTAGTTAATATAATTTAATATCTTAATAGCTTTCCTGTAGCTCAAATAGTAGAGCATGGCACTAGCAACGCCAAGATCATGGGTTCAATTCCCAGAGAAAGCAAGAGCTGCTAAAATGTAAAAAACTGTAACTTGAATGCAATGTAAGTTGCTTTGGATAAAAGTGTCTGTTAAATGCGTAAATGTAATTTGTGTCCCGAAGATAAACAAAGGTCTTATGGGTTTGGAACAACATGAGGGTGAGTAATTAATGACTGAATTTTCATGTTTTGGTGAACAATCCCTTTAAGACAGTACACAAGACATTTTTATAATCTTGTGTACAACAGTGTGGATAGTGTGCAAAGTAATACAGTATGCAGCTGTGGTTTTGAATTTAGTTAAGGTGGTCTTGAATTTCTTGTAGAGTAATTAAGCCCCATATGAAGCTGCTCAGGAGGTTCATTTAACATCATGAGCACTCAGAGCTATTTTACACTCCGTCCTGCATGCTGTCTTTCTGTTCTCGTCTGTGTTCCCATCTTTGTTTCTTAGGAAGGCAGGTAGATGAGATATCTGCTCTCTCCGGTGTAAACTCATACCAATCATTGTGCGCTCATTTCATGCATACACGACTGAAAGGTAATTCAAGAAACCCGTTTTTCCCCCTTTCCAAGCCTGTCCTCTTTTTCCCTGCCCCTCCTGGCAGCAGGTAAGGCAGCTGGCTGCAGGCCCAGTTTGATCCTCTGTATGAAGCTCAGTATATCACATGCTACAAATTACCACAGTGACTTCATTGAAAAGGCAGGGACTGTTTACATCTATTGTAAGTCTGTTGGACTGACCACACATCTGTCATCTCCTCAGCCAGCCGACTGGGCTCATGAAGTCTGGGTTTCACATAGATGGAGACAGTAGGATTTCATCACTGTTGGCTGACAAATGCATTCCAGTCATGAAGTTTCAGGTCAGCCAGTATAGAGCAGTGCATTAGATTATCAAAAATAGATGAAACTGATTGGTTCAGAAAACTGTCTCATAAAAAAGACCATTATATTTGGCAGTGTTGTAAGTGTAGTTATAGGGCTGTTTTTTTTAAATCAGAGAATCTCTGTATGAAATTCAGTGAATCATTAATCAGTCCCATACATGCATACATAATTATATCCATCCATCAAGTTTTGTGAGCAGAAAGGCAGGTATCAGTAAATAGTGAGAGAACATGATGACAGACAGAGAGTCCCTAGAAAGAGAGCAGAGTTATCCTCTTTCATTAAAATCTTAGCTAATGTTACATCTGATTGGTTTGTTTACTTTGACTGCTCAGTGCATCTGCATTTTCTTTCATTTTGTGCCTGTCATTCTGTCACATGATGAAGTCTTGTCTGGATGAGGAGTGCATGAGGCATGGAGGAAGTTGGCTGGCTTTCAAAAAGAAAAAAAAACAGGAAATGAGAGTAGTTATCAGCACATTTCAGGTCATGTTTCAGCACTCTATGTGTTTGAGGTTGTCACATGCATGGGAAATCAATGTATCTTTGCCTGTAGGCTACTTGTAGAGCTATGTTTTATTTATGTCTTCATTTACATTGTAGATGGTTCTTGAAAATCACATCACTGCTTAACAGAAACATTAAAGCCATAGTTCACCCCAAAGTGGATTTACTACCCCTCATGTTCTTTATATTATTTTCTAAATTTTAAAAGAGGGATCTGGACTGTGATTAAAATTGTTGCAAATACAACAAAAATAAAAATTTCAGCAATAATTTTTTGCCATTGATAATTTTGAGAGTTGCTGTTAATTATATATTGGTTTGCTGTCTATCAGTGCTTCCTTATAGTGTGAACACAACTCAAGCCACTACATGTGATTTGAAAAACTGTGTCAGTCAGAAAGACTTACAAAACAAACTCGCTTGTGAATTCAGTGAATTACTGTTGCTGAGTTTACAACTGACTCCCTTACTGAACCATGAGTCATTTTTTGGTTATGTCTGTTTCAAAATGACAACTAAAGGATTTTGGCTCTAAATGTTTTATGTTCAGAGGCAATTGCTCTCTAGTCATTTTTTAAGCCTGAAGCCACGATTAAAGGCGCAGTTCACCCAAAAATGGAAACTCTGTCATTTACTCACCCGCATGGTCATATTACTGCAGAAAAATTAAAGCAGGGATCCAGACTATGAACAAAATTGTTGCAAATGCAAAAATAAATAAATACAAATTTGCAACAAAAATGTAATATCTCCTTGCTATTTGTGATCCTGTGAGGTGGCATTAATGTTCAGAGTACTTGCCAGTGTTTTCCAATAGCATGAAGACAGCAGGTACTGTACCTGATTCCAAACAGTAAATCTAATGAACTGGTTCTTTTTAAAAAGTCAATCAGAAAAATTTACAAAACTTGCTTGTCAGTTAGGGCATTGAATCGGACTCACTGAGTCAGTGAACTGCTCATTCTCAGAACTGGAATCTTCAGAAAGATTCACAAAACAGCCTCAAACTTGCTCATGTCTGATTCAAAGTGAATCACTGCATTTGGCAGCTAAAGGCATTTGGCTCCTAAATATTTCATGTTCAAAGCCAATTACTCACTAGTCAATTTTTTGTTTGCAAGGAACCCTGATTAAAGGAATAGTTCACCCCAAAATGAAAGCTGACATCATTTACTTATTCCAAGCCCTTATGACTGTGTTCTAAGGAACAAAGAAGAATTTAGCAGAAAGTCTTAACTTGCATGACTCTATAGTTATTTACCCTTAACTGATGACCCAATATGCATACACACATGTGGCTGAATTCTGACTGCAGTCAGATCAGTAGCTGAAGGGTGAGTTTGTCTTTTTCTGTGCTAGACTCTTGGCTCAGCACCCTAAAGACACTTGTTCCCACAGGGTATAGAGTAAAGAACAGCGGGAACACTCAAACACTCTTTAAAAGTCCCGAAGACACAATCTTGACAGTACGCCAACCCCCTCAGCCAGGCGCCTGGCTCAGATTCAGCCTGAGCAGCTAGTGAATGAGGTTGTGATGGGTAGACTGAACTGACAATGGTTATAAATGTGAGTTGTCATGACTAAGGTTGGGTCGGGGTGATCAGTCGCAGTCTACCAACTTGACAACCTCAACATGAGTTCCCTGTTTATGTATGTGCTTCTATATGTTGTAGTTGGCACTGTGCTATAGAGAGCACTGCATGTTCCCATGTTAGTATTAAGGCACTGTGTGCCTGATATACAGTAAACACAAAGACATTTTATGTTTTATTATGTGTGGTTTATTAGTAATAAATTTGTCCTGTCCTCCCTGTGTTTGCATGTTGTGTGACGATCATACTTGGTTGTTATATAAATGTTTCCCAAAACAGTCCAGTCTAGTTTTGCTCTGTTCTTTTGAACTAAAAAAAGACATCCACCAGAGCAGTAAACAACTAATGAGATTAAAAAAACACCTGAAGGTGGTTCAAACTTGAAAACACCTCAAAACAAGGCAGCATGCAACCAAGAAACGAGCAAAAACACAAACCTAAGCAGGAGCATGGAAATTTTCAAATTCAAAATATTGAAAGTTTTATGAGAAAAAAGTCTTTCAAGATTGACAATGCAACATATGTGACCCTGGACCACAAAACCAGTCTTAAGTAGCACGGGTATATTTGTAGCAATAGCCAAAAATACATTGTATGGGTCAAAATGATCAATTTTTCTTTTATGTCAAAAATCATTAGGATATTAAGTAAAAATCATGTTCCATGAAGATATATAGTGAATTTCCTACCATAATTATATCAAAACTTAATTTTTCATTAGTAATATGCATTGCTAAGAACTTAAAGGTGTAGTGGGACATCTCGGAAAATGCTAACTTTAGCCTGATAGCACTGAAAGCGAACGTCCCACCCTCCCTGCAATCGCCGTCCAAAGCCACGCCCCCTGAACGCACATAAACTCAGAGAGCGGAATACCAGAGACAACATTAAATTACTACATCAACGGTTTCCAATAACAGTCCTCACGCTCTCCCTGCTCTGCACATTTCATATATCTTATCACGTCTGACTTTTGTTCTATTTGACCGTAAGTCATACGTGCCCTGCGAAGTGGACATCACCAGATATTCCGCCATGATTCCAGTTCAAAGCATGTTCCATACAAAGGGCAATAAAGTGTGCAAGATGTGAATTTAAATTGTATTTATTTACAGAGGTATATTATGTCACACTTCTCTAGTAAGTTTTGTCTGTGTGTAAAGACGCTGCGCAGTGCAATCTGCGAATGAATGTTCCGAAGTGAAATAAATTTCCGACGGATTTTCCCTGCTCAGGGAGTAGGGAGCAATGAACACTGTGTAGGGAGCATGTCAATTGGAACACAGTTCATGCACGTAGCTCTCTTCTAATGAGCTGGTTATCTGATTCAGGTGTGTTAACTAAAGGAGACTAAGCCAAACGGGGGGCACGAGGACTGGAATTGGGAACCGCTGGGCTACATCATGTGTCATTCACCGGTCAGAAAAACTTTACTATTGGTAAAAGTACTACAATACCAGGAAGGAAGATCGGGTTGTTGATGTTTGTCTGCCATTCTCGCTCTGTCTGCACAGCGTGCGTGAACGCGCTGATGACATATCATGTCTGCGCGAACAGGGTGCGCAGAGGTACGCAAATACACACGTTGACAGACAGGTAGAAAAGACAATTAAAACGCTCAGACCGAGCGTTTTGATTGGACGAACATTTCTTGGTCCTACACCTTCCACAGAATATATAAATACAGATAAATACATTTAGACCACTTAACTTAATGATTGCTATCAGGATGTGAAGAGACTTTAAACCAGAATAACAAAAAATGTTTCTGAAGACAATCACCTATGACACCTTTAATTTAGACAACTTTAAAGGTTATTTTCTCAGTATTTTGATTTTTTTTGCACCCTCAAATTCCAGATTTTCAAATAGTTGTATCTCAGCCAAATATTGTCCTATCCTAACAAACCTTACAAAAAAAAGCTTATTTATTCAGCTTTCAGATGATGTATAAATCTCAGTTCTCGAAAAATTGACACTTGTGACTATGTTTGTGTGTGTATTGAAACTGATACACTTACTCAGCAAGGATGCATTACATATTTATATATTACATATATATTAAATATTAAGCAGCTCAACTGTTTATAACATTGATAATAATAAGAAAAGTTTTTGACCAGCAGATCACATATTAGAATGATTTGTGAAGGATCATGTGACACTGAAGACTGGAGTGAAGGCTGCTTGACATCACAGGAATAAATTACAATTTAAAATATATTTAAGTATAATTAAATAGAAATCAGTTGTTTTAAATTGTAATAATATATGGTGAAAAAAAATAAATATAAATAAAAATATATACATATATATAATCTGTCTCTCTCTCTCTCTCTCTCTCTTGGATATTATTATTGTGAACTGAAACCTTCTAGCAACCAACAACACCAAGACTTGATGACTGCCAATTTGCTAGATCGCTAGAAAAAAACTTGCTAAATAATGCCTTTAACACCTTATAAAGCCTTTCAGCTTTCCCTTTGGTTGTTTGCTTTACAGTGCAGGAGTTGTAAATGAGTCTTTGGTATTATAATGGCCTGTAGATAAGCATGGTGCTTAGCTGCCATAGCAAAGCCAACTCTATCCCCACTTTCTCTCTACTCAAGGTGCCAGTACTGCTGGTACACAGATGGCTTCGATACGATGGCAACTGGTGCCATGAAAGTGGAGGAGGTGTATACGGTGTGTGTTTGTGTGTGTGCGCACATGCTGTGTGCGTGTGGACACATTGTGTGTAGGATTTGGTCATGTGCAAATAGAAATAGCATCCTTGTTTTTGGTTAAGGATTTTGCTGAGATCCTGTGCTGTGAGCCCTGTGTGTGTGTGTGTGTTTTGTGTTATTATTCCGTATAGGATTGGACACTGGAGTTAAACTATGCCAGTACTGATCTCAAGACAGTTCCTAAAAATTCTCTGAGAGTCCCTTCACAGTCCACTACCTGAGGGGCAGGATACTGTAAGCAGATCAGCCGCAGGTTTCTGGAACGTTCCTCATGCTGACAGTGCAGAGCTCTGTGCTGCCGGTTGGCTTTTGGTGCTGTTCGTAGTTAAATTATTAATATTACAGTTCACATGCAGTTGTTTTAGAATACTTTCTATTAATGCTGTGAAGTCATTTTGTATGAATTTTATGTAAGAATGCACTGATTTTTTAATTCTAACTCATATGGATAATTGACAAATGGGCAATAATAAAATTGATAGTATTTTGTCTGAATAAATAATAAAACACTCAAAGCTAAAATCAGTCATTTTAAGTGTTACAAATACAATTAAGAATCACAACATTGTACAGTATGAGAAATCAATGTTCATTCTGATATTTGCTAAAAATGACGTTTGACAGTGTTATTAATGTATTAGTGGTTTTAAGGATTAACTTCAAAGGAGCGTTAGATGATGATCTAAATATAACTTGTCAGACATTAAATCTTTTTATGTTAAATGTTAAAAAGTTTATAAATGTTCGTTTTGGTGCATTTTTTGTTTCTTTGTATACAGTATTGGTGCTGTTGAGAGGTTAAATTCAACCAAACCCCCAGAACCACTGGCCACATATAAAGCTGGAGGATGAGCGGGCAGTGAATGGTCACCATTCCATTAGTGCTTTCATTTCCATTTGCAAAACATATTGATCTCAGTGACACATCCTGCCACTGAGAGACTGAGCGTGTGCTGTCAACTTCATTCATCAATGTCTCTCCGTCTCGCTCTCTTTCTGTCCTCTGCAGTGTAATGTTGATAAGCTTAGGCCATTCTAAACCTACAATATCTTAATAGATTTTTCAGTGTTTTGACAGTATTTATTGTTATCTTTATCTTATTACATAATTGCTCTGAAGTATTTTAAAAATGTTATTATTGCTGAATGGATTTAATATTTAAATTCCAAGATGTAAAATATAATATACGTGGGCAGCACACTGACATATAGTGCCATTGCGCTTTGGGTGTCCCAATTTCAAATCCTGGATCTTTTCTGATCCTGCCCCCATCTCTCTGTTAAAATAAAGGCAAAAAATGCCAAAAAAAAGGCCATATTTTTAAAAAAGGGCATATTTATGCACTGTTTTCACAAAAGTAAAAAAAATATATTTAATTTCATTTATTTGCAACAATGTAATTTTTATTTAAATTTTTTAATGCATAAAACAGCATGCAGGGACCTCATTTTTGAATGATTATGAAAATGAATGGTTGAATTAACACGTAAGCACTATAACTCTAAAACATTTGTCTTAACACTCTCATATGGTAGTACTGAGAAATTGGTCAAATTACATTCTTTAGGTAATGTGATGGGTGAAAAAAGGAAGCATTTTCCAATATTAACTTCACAATATTAACAATGTTGCTTATTTGTGTATTGACAAAATCATCGTTAGTCCTACTGTACGTCTCTCATCTTCCTCCCTCCTCTGCAAACATCTGTTTGACTCAGCTGTCAGCACCCAAATCTCGGACTGCCTCAGCCTCCTTTAAAAATCAACGATTGTGTAATCTCTTTCTCCATGTTTCCGAAAATAGTTTGGAACATTGACTGTAGACACATACAGTTGAGACTCACATCATTGGTTGCAAAATGTTTTACAGATTGAGTGGATTGTGTGCGGTGGGCCTTGGGCTGGAACAAGGTTTCACTATATATTTTGATTAGAAATGAAAAAAAAAATCATGTTTTGTTTGTAAATCCATGTCTGTATACTCCAGTCCAGGTTTTATTTGATCCAGTACTATGTTCAGTAGGGGTGTAACAGTTCACAAAATTCACGGTTCGGTTCGATACGACACAGTGGTGTCACGGTTCGGTACATTTTCAATACAGCAAAAAGTAAGAAATGCCAGAGAAATTTCCTTGATTTTGACCTTTTTTTCATGATGATTTGTTGCAGTGATTTGTTTTGCACTGTTTGAATCAGTTGGAAATGCCTGCCTAAATGCTGCAGGGATAGTTTGTAGAGTGTGTGTATCTCCTTGCTTTCGTCTAGTCCCATAATTCCGATATCGATAGGAACAATATTTAAAAAAACCTCAGAAAAACTGCCAAGAATGCCCACAACAGATGTCTGTACCTACAAACTTCTGAAAAATGAATTTGCCAAGTCTATGAAACCTCCTCCTATAAAACTATATAATATTTTAGAAAAAAACTGCACAAATAAATTCATGTTCACCTTTTATTTGTATTTAGCCTTCATACAAACAAAAAATGTGAAATCACTGTCAAATAAATGTAAGACTCTCAGGCTCACCTTAATAATATTAATATATTTAACTTTAAACTATAACATAGGCTGATTATTCTTATAGATTGAAACAAAAGTGCTTCAGCCAGGATAAAGAATATGAAAAGTGCTCAGAGTTGCTGCAGAAAACAGAAAAAAAGAGTGAGCAACAACAAAAATACATGTTGCTGGAGAAGGGCTGATTGAAAATGGAAATTGATTCTCTGCCAGCAGGAGGTGCTTCGTGGCGCTTTGTGGAGCGGTATGGGGAAAAATGCAACGCTTAATCTCAGGAAGCCCCGCCTTCTGAATGAAAGAGCCGTGAGACGTGCGCTTAGGACTGCGCATGCGCACTGGCTGATCTAGCCTGAAAAATAAGCTTTTTATAACGCTATTTGAGCAAAAGAAACTACATTTATGACACAGTTTTTGTTGGATTTCATTGGTGATTTCAAATATGAAATTTAATCGTAAGCTTAGTGGACAGTTTGGGAGAATTTAATGTTTCCCCATACAAAGTGATAAGAGCTGCACTTGCATGCTCGAGAGGCGTTTCATAGATGGCCACCAAGTGACATTACTTGCCTTAAAGGGACTTTGGCTGCATTCATGAACCCTGCTTTAACAGGTAAAATGAAAACGCCCTCGAAACTTTTCTAAAGACAGTTGGTTCCCTTCAAAGATACATTCATATAAAACACCAGAGCTGTGTTTTGATTTTGAAACGTGCAGTGCTCATGTTTATAAATCAAAATAAATCAATGTATGGGAAACACTGGTAATGTATATCAGAAATGTGTTAAAAATCATATCACCTTTACGGAAAAAAATTATATTGCAGTATACATTGATACTGAATTATTGTCCAGCCACTAGCCATATTGCAACGAACGAGCTAGTCCAGCCTATGCCTGACTGGAGTAGCGTGTTTTTCTTTGGGGGCCGTTACGTCGTTTGGGCTGCCTTGTTGAGCGCAGTGGCACTCTTTACATTTCACACTTATTTCTTACTTATATTTTTATTTTCCAAATGTGATAGGATTAGTCCAACGAATCGTTCGGTTTGTAATGCGTACCGAACCGAAACCCTCGTACCGAACGGTTCAATACGAATACGTGTGTCGTTACACCCCTAATGTTCAGTCCTGTCGACATACTGATTGAGTACGACTGAAAGTGTGAAATCCTAATCGCCTGGAGATACACTACAAAAGTTTGGGGTCAGTAACTTAAAAAAAAAAAATTCTTTACTGTCACTGATCAGTGTAATTCAACCTTGATGAATAAAAATATTTCTAATGTCGCAAAAGATTTATATTTCAAACTAATTATGTTCTTTTGATCTTTCTATTAATCAAATAATCCTTAAAAAATACTTCAAGATATCTGCCATAATATTAAGCAACACAGCCATTTTCAACATTGATAATAATCCAAATCATCATATTAGACTGGAGTAATGATGTTGAAAATTCAGCTTTGCGTCACATGAATAAATTACATTTTAAAAATATTACAAAGGAGAACAGTTATTTTAAATTGTAATAATATCTCACAATATAGCTGTTTTTTTGTAGTTCTGATCAAATAAATGCAGTCTTTGTGAGTTTTCTAGAGCTTTTCAACTGTAAAATTGGAGCATTTGTAATTGGTTCAAGCTGACTGGACAATTCACCTGTCACTCAGATTTCCCCCCCTACACAGAAGTAATATTTTAATCCATGACGAAATAATATTTTAGGTCACAGAAACTGTAGATGAAAGACAAATGTTAATTTAAAAGGGGAAAAAAATGAAGCAAAAGGAAGTACAGTGCACGATTTAATAGATAATTGCAGCTGGCCTTTTCTGCCTTTAATTTCTGAGTAGAAGAGTTTGTTGTACTGTTTTTTCTCCATTTGTTGCGTGAGTCACAACAGCCTCACCTCCACTGCTCCCCATCAGCCTTCTCAATGTGTGTGTGCAGGATGTTATCTCAGGCATCTCAGCTGCATTCCAGCCTTTATCCCAGCATCCCTAGTGTGTGATTGTGTGTGTGAAAAGCGTGGAAAAGTTGAGAACTTGAGGTATTGTTGATGAGGACGCTGACTGTAGGCGTTTGTGTGTGTGTGTTTATGTTTGTTTCAGAGATGTGTTTGTTATTTTGTGATCTTTCTGGGCTGAACAGTGATTTAGATCCTTGTGGAGATGCACACACACACACACACACATTTGTGGGTGTTTGTAGATGATTCTCTCAGGCAGAAGCAGCTGAGGAGCAAACAGCAAAAGATCTATGAACCCCCTCTCCCCTTGTAAAAATAGTAGGGTGCTGTAAAGACTGTAAATATTATAACAGGAGAGAGAAAGAGATTGTGCACAGGGTATGTTTTATTTTGATCATTTCCTTGACCACAAACAATGTCATAAACAGGCATGTAAGGAATCTGCACACACAGATTTCCGTATCGTCAAAATGACGTCATTCACAAATTTGTACACATCTGTAAGAGTTTACAACGGTGTAACGCATTTTACCATGTTTACCATGTTCTCCCAGAAGCTGCAAGATTTCGCCTGGTCATAAGTATTCAGACACACGCAAAGCTGTTGGATAGCTCTTACAATGTGAGAGAGTGAACATGTGAGATGAAGAACAGACAACTGGCAGGGCTTGATTTGTGCACACACACACACACACACACACGTATTTGTTATAAATTGGCTTTTGTTTGATCCCAACAAGCTGAATGTGAACTGGAAAATAAAAATGAATAATGGTGACCTGTAATCAAAATGTCCTCTTGTGCATACACGGACCATGTGTTTAATCCTCTCCTTAGTTTGTATATGATGAATATTCACAAGTTTAGACAGATGTCGATTAATCGTGGAGGGAGGTGTGCCGACAGAGAGAGGAAAGGAAACAAGATGAGGAAACTGCGAGAGAGAGAGAGAGTTGGAGAAATCATAGGGAAAGGATGTTAAATTAGAGGATACACATGATTAAATCAGATTAGCGAGCCATTTATCAAACATTAGCGCAAATACAAACACACTTCCTGCAGATTTCAAAGATAAGAGTATTCTGGTTGACTAGCACAAAAATTTACAGTCTTCCTTTCGGTCCCTGATTTTGATGATAGCTATTTAGCACAGTTCAGCAGCTGTTGGAAAAATAGACATTTCAGAGTTTTAATACTAACCATATTTAGGCTACAGTACCATTTAAACATTTGGAGTTTAAAGTCTCTAATTCTCTCAAAAGCTTCATTTGTTTGATGTAAAATACAGTAAAGACAGTAATGTTATGAAATGTTACTAACATTAAAAAGAACTGTTTTCTATTTTAATTTATTTTAAAAAGTAATTTATTTCTGTGATGGACATTGGCCATTACTCCAATACTTGGTTCTCAAAAACATTTCTTATTATTGTTGAAAACCAACATGAATGTCCAACAACATTTTGTGGAAACCATTATATATATATGTATATATTGGGTAGAGAAAATGTCTGGAAATTTCTGCTTATTGAGTTTTTTTCAAGGAGAAGAATTTATATGTAATTGTGTGCATATGTGGGTGTTTGCGTGTAATTGTGAATGACTGTGAGCATTAGCAGTGACATACACTGCTTTTCTAGAAACCATTTCCCTAGAGATTGCAGATCTATATGTCATCAGGCAGTGAAAGCATCTCCTACCAACATCCAACATATAATCTGTCTCATCAGAGTCCTTGACTCTTGTTAAGGTGGCCCAGGCTGTCTAATGGCTGGTGGGCTAAATTGAATGGGTTTTCTATTGAATCTGGCCACAGCAATCCAGATGGCCCTGAGATACCCAGTAGGTTTGAGGGTAACCTCGTTTGGCTTGCCATTTCATGTAATGATTTTTCAGTATGTTAATTTTGTGAGCTTTCTTTCTTTCTTTCTTTCTTTCTTTCTTTCTTTCTTTCTTTCTTTCTTTCTCACTAACAGAAAGTGCATCCAGTCACTATCAGACTGACTTAATAGTGTTTGATTGAGTTTTTCACTAAGGGTTTGAACCAGTATCAACACATCAGTCTTTTAAATTATTCATCCTTAACAAAGTAAGCATGGCTCCGGTGAGAGCCAATAATAAATGTGTGTGTCATGTTTTCTCTGTGTTGTGGGAACCAGATGTCTTCATAAGGAAAATAACACCTGAAATCATTGCTGGGACCAGGCAATGGCAGGTTAAGTAATATACTAAATGAAAAACACAAATCCAGAAAGGTTTCTGTGAGGGTAAGATTTGGGGTTTTGCAATAGAAAATATCAGTAGCTCAGTACAAAACCAGTAAGAGTCAAGGGGAAAGTCCCCACCATGATAGAAAAACAACAATGCTCGTGTGGGTGTTTGTATTTGAGGGTGTATTTGATATGAAAGTTGTAACAGGAGACGGGAAATCAAATGTGATCTGGTAAACTGTTTTGTAGTCTTTCAGTCTGAAAGTAACTCAGCTGTTGCAAAGCTACAGTATAGGATAAAAACAGATACACACAGAGAAATGTAGATGCCTGTACAGTACATGCACAGAGACTCAGACATGCATGCACACATGGATATTTATGTATAGACTGATTCAAAATCATTCTCATTGCTGGAGAAGAGGGCTTTTTATGCATTTTTAAATGTTTGTGTCCATGCAACTTTATTTGTAAATATCCATCAAAGTATAAGTACTCTCTGAGTTTGATTCTGAGGGCAGATGAGGTCAGGATTCCTCTGCTATCCTGTTGACCCAGCACACAAGGCCAGAGAAACAGACCCATCCCCTGCCGGGCAGCTGATTCCTGTCTGTGCTGCATTCCAGAGCCTCAGGTCTCCCCTTAAGCCACAGTCTCATTATGTGCAGATAACATATTCCTGTCAGCAGTGGATGGTTGTGTCAGTATGACGGCTCCCTCTGGGAATTACAATCATTAGGCTTTGTTTCAGCCGTTCATGTTTGTCAATCCAGAAGGCAAGTTTTACCAAGAGCTGTTAGGATAAAAAACATATTGTACAAGCTGTCCATTTTTCATTTTATCAGCTGGATAGTATGCCAAAGAGTTTTCAAGAATACAAAAATATTATGCTCACACTCTGACTTACTATAGTGTAATGCATTTCTCAATGAGAGCAGCTTTTATTTTTGCACTCTTGCAAGTTGCAAAGCATTTGCAGCAGACAAACACAAGTGCATTTACAGTTTTACAGTTGAACTGGCATCTTCTCCATCTGAGTCATTACTCTGTTTCAGTGGTGCTTTAGTAATCATTGTCATACTAACATGACCCAAAAAAGAAACTGGTTGGGGGTTTGGACCAAGCACACTTGGGTTTGCAAGTAATCAAAGATCACTATTTTGATTCATGATTCAGGTCACCAGCTCAGTTGAACAGTTTTCAGTGAGCTTACAATTTTTATTATATTCGCTAGAACACATTTCTCAATACTTTGGTCATTTTTTTCATTCTATGTGGGGTAAACTGTGGATCATTTTTCATTGCATTGGCACAAAATACATTCAGTGACTCATCTTTCAAATTACATGAATTCTTTTCTCAACCAAAATCAAAACTCTATGTACCTATAGGCCAATTTGCTTTTTCTTTCAAAAGTGTTCAAGTGTTCAAATCATAATACAAAATGACATTACATTTCATACATTAATACAGTAATACCATATGAAATTTGTACCAGATCTAAACAAATGAAATACTATCAAAAAAATTAAATGTAGCTGAACCCCTACACGTGTGTTAGTCTTTCAATTTTTATAACCATTTATAAAAAAGGGGGAAATTCTTGTTTTGTAAAGAAATTTTACAAAAGATAACATGGTCATACTTTATTTTAAGGTCCAGATACTACAATTTTTGCCTCAATAAACTGCTAATTGCTGCTAATTAATAGTTAGTAAGGTAGTTGTTAAGTTTAGGTATTGGGTAGGATTAAGGATGTAGAATATGGTCATGCAGAATTGCTTTATAAGTACTAATAAACATCTAATATGCATGCTACTAGTTAATAGTGAGAATTGGTCCCTATGCTAAAGTGTTACCGAAAACGTAAACCACTACCTGCTGTTAGTGTTTGATTGTTGTTTTATGAGTGACAAAGTGTGTTTGTTGGGTGACAGCCTTTCCTAATGTTGAAACATATGAAGTGTTGTAGTTTTAGTGCATTTTGGATGTAAAATTTACTGCTGTGCCAAGCTGAAAGTTGGTAAAGAGAACTGTGTGAAAAGTTTTGAAAAAAATGATCTAAGTATTGAGAAATGTGTCCTGATGCAACATTAGAAACATTTACAAATCATCGACTCGTCCTCCAATTATCGAATGATGATTTTAAAATTTCTCATGAGACCAAATTGTATACCTTCAATTTCATTTTATTTTAATCATAAAACCAAAAAATCATAAAATTAGAGTCATAAAACTGGCAGTCTATGATTCAACAGTGATACTAAAAGATACTAAAATCCTAGTATTGCTGTGGGTGCTGTGTGCAGGTGAAGGCTGGTTTTATTTCACTTAGTCTTTGTACTGAGAACAAGGGGAAAGTCTGAGGGAGAAGTCATTGACCTTGCCATGTAAACCATGTTTTAAAAGGCATCGTCATATTGCCTAGCAACTAGCCTTTCCTGTACTTCCTCTAGCCGATGTTTCTGGAGTAATAGAAAGTAGGCAACGCTGCTGAATGCTGCATATATATATATATATATATATATATATATACATATACATATACATTTTTTTGTTGTATATAAAATATCTAATGCTGTTTAGCATATTCACTAAATATACTATTTAGTCATTTTAATATGCATAAAATGTGTTATTTTCATATCATTTTACACTTTCTATGATAGTATTTCTGTGTAGATGACAGATCATTCTGACAAGTCATTCCACCAGGAGGGAACAGTTAATGTAAAAGTCTGTGAAAGTGATTTTGTGCCTCTTTGGGCTGGCACTACAATGCGCTGTTCACTTGCAGAATGCAAGCTTTTAGAGGGCACATGTGTCTGAAGTAGTGAATTTAGGTAAAGGGGTGCAGAGCCAGTGGTGGTTTTGTAGGCAAACAACAATGATTTGAATTTTATGCAAGCAGCTATTGGTAGCCAGTGCAAATTGATGAGCAAAGGTGTGACATGCATTCTTTTTAGCTTGTTAAAGACTAGTCTTGCAGCCGCATTCAGGATTAATTGTAGAGGTTTGATAGAATTGGCTGGAAAACGTCCCAAGAGAGCATTGCAATAGTCTGTCTTAGAAAAAACAAGAGCTTGAACAAGGAGTTGTATTGCATGTTCTGAAAGAAAGGGCCTGATCTTCCTAATGTTGTATAAAGCAAATCTGCAGGACCAGGCAATTTTTGCAATGTGGTCTGAGAAATTCAGTTGATCATCAATCACAACTCCAAGCCGGTTTCTGGCTGTCTTAGAAGGAGTTATGGTTGATGCACCTAGTTGGATGGTGAAATTGTGATGAAGTGAGGGGTTTGTTGAAACCACAAGCACTTCTGTCTTGGCAAGGTTGAGTTTAAGGTGATGGTCCCTCATCCAGCAAGAAATGTCTGTTAGACATACTGAGATGTGAGCAGCTATCGTCAGATCATCAGGATGGAATGAGAGGTAGAGTTGAGTGCCATCCCTATCAGCAGTCATATGAAAAGCCATGTTTCTGAATGACAGAACGTAGTGATGCCATGTAGACAGAGAAGAGAAGTGGTCCAATAACTGAGCCCTGAGGCACCCCAATAGCTACATGTTGCAACTTGGACACCTCACCCCTCCAAGATACTTTGAAGGACCTATCTGAGAGGTAAGACTCAAACCACTGGAAGAACCACAAACCACACGCAGTTCCTGATATGCCCGTTGCCAATAAGTTGGACAGGAGGATCTGGTGGTTAACCAGATCCAATTATTTACTTAATTAAGCAAGTATAATTTTCGAAGGTGTTTTTTTTTAAAGCAGGAAGCCAGTTTTTGTTAAAATGGTGGGATTTTTTTCTAGCTTTAATGTGAGCATGTCTATAAAGCCTGAAAACGCCGTCAAGGCAGCTTGCTATGGTTTGAGATACAGTGTCATTGTCTGACATCCATCACTCCTCCAGCTCTAAAGCATTCTTGGCCAGCATTCATGATTAGTGCTTAACACTTTAATGAGATTGAGAGCTTCTCAGATGCGGATTTCCTGTGTCCCTTCTCTCCCTGGCCTCTTTTTGTCAGGAGGTAATTTATAGCAGGACAATGAGGCCTCAACTCCATTGAGTCTCTTTTTGTTCCTGTTTAACGCCTCAAAGTCAAAAGGCTTGAAGAACTATTACCTAAAATCAACATGAAATCAAAACTGACCCTGTTTACTTTCTTAATATATGTTTCTTGTGCTGTTGTTTCAATTTCAAATAATTTCAAATAATTTTTGTATCAAAACTTGCTCTGAATCTGGGATGAATTAGCTTTTTGCTGTTCCTGATGGATAAAATCAAGTCCTGTCATACATTTTTATTTTTTTCCCGTTTGAAAATACATCAGATTACTAAAGTAAAATGGGTTATGAATGGCACTTCACATGATAACTTCAAGTCAAGTGTAAATACTGTATTAAGGGAACAATACGTTGACTGGTATTATGAGCTAATCTGGCATTATGATTCAGCTCGTTAATTGGCTCAGCATTCAATTGACTGGCTAACTGGGTATGGCAAATGGTTAATAATCTAATTCAGTGTCAATATCAGCATGCACAATTAGCAGAGATTACTGCTTCTGAGGTCGTTTAGTGTGGTGCTGTAGTCATTAGATGTGTTGAGAGTGTGTGAGGTTATTTAGCGTTTGGCCTAAATTATTGACAAAATTAGTAACATAACATAGTAATATAGTAACATAAGTGTCCCTTTGGTGACACTTGGGGAGGTGCTCAATTGGAAGATATTTTTTATTAAATTATTTTATTGAGGTTAGAATAGTCTGTAGTAATTAGAATTAATTTTATATAAAATTGTAGAAGGTTGCCGTCTGTCCTCAATTTAATAGCTTTGATATATAAATGTGTGCTTAGGTCAGTTTAAATGAAAAAAAAAAAGGAAAAGGTGTGTCTCTGGGCCTTGAGATGGTACAGTACTTATCTGATGTGAACCAATAGAGAGTTTTAGTGTCCAGTTGAACGTTGGATTTAAAGTCCCCTTACCTTATCTAACAATATAGTTTCAGAGATTCAGGCAACAGGTAGTCTGTCTATTTTTTTCTTGTTGGTTGCTAGTAGAAAACTGTATATATATATATAAAAAAAAAAGAAATCATATATTCTGATGAAAGCTGTTTTTCTTCATTATTTGAATATGTAGAAAAATGGCAAGGCCACGCTGTAATATTCCCTTAATGTTATTCTAGGCACACATCTTTATTAGGCCTGTTATTATTATTTTGTCATGAAATGGCTGAATTCATTGACTGTTTGTGGCCTCTGGAGGGACATTTTTTTAAAAGCTTTTCCATCTTAGGCATCGTTTTTTTTTTTTTATCTTAATGTTCAAAGACTTATTATCCTCTGTCAAGCCTGCTGAATGCACATATACACCTCTTTACGCTCAGAAACAAAAGGTCTGCAAAAGGTTGACAGAATTCAGCTATATGGCTTATATGGCAGATGTGTCCTAATAGAGATGGGCAGATTGATGATTACAAACTACTCGTGTTTGATAACAGTGATTATGCTTGACAGGAAAGGAAAGGAAGAATGGTAGCAGGGAAGGGGAAAAAGGAAGGCAAAAGAGGAGGAAAGGAGGGAAAGAAAAAGCCAAGAATAGACAGGAGAAAAGGAAATGACAAATAATGAAAGAAAGGAAGAAAGAAAGAAAGAAATAGGGTGAGCATTTACAGGGATTCAGAGCAGCCCCACAGGCTCATACATTGATTAATCATCCTTTAGTCTGAATCATTCTCTTTATCTCTTTCACTTTTGCCTTGCTTCAATGTCACTTAAACATTTGGAGGGCATAAGAGGAGAGGTTGTTGGAACGTTTGCAGAACATTAGTGCAGAATTTCCTCCTGCCGTTAATCAATGCTACTGTTCTACTCAAATGAGCCTCCTTTCCAGTTTTAGCACATTACAGATGACAGCGGGCCCTCGGACTCCCTATGCATGTTACGGCTGCGCATGCACCAATGACCTTGTGTGGAACAGATCTTAAAAAGAAACAGTGGTAATAATTCTGATAGAATAACAGAACAGTAGGACTGAGTTTGGTAATCTGTGATTTAAGGTAATTGGGCTGACCATATGTCCTCTTTTTAGCCTAAAATTTGCAGGTTTTGGCTTTGTTTTCCTATTGACATGCTCTTCACAGTCCTCCTACATTTTATGTGTATTTGCATTGCGTTCTCTGTAGATCCCACCTTCTTGCATGCCACATTTGATCGATTATGTACAATGCCAGCACACTATTGGTCAAACTTGTTTCAGTCATTGTATTCAGGAAGTATGAAAACAGTAAGAAAACAAAGACAAAACTCAGATATTTTAGGCATTTTAGAAATGCAGACTACTACATTTCCATAAAAAAGAGAATGTATGGTTAATGTGAATCAACTAGTGCAGTGGTTCTCAGTATTTTTTTCATGCCCACCCCCCACATACACCCCCATAGTATATATGCAATATAAATGTTAATTATTGTCTGTTAAAGAAATGCACATTTGACAGTTGTAGTACCTTGAGTTAGGATGCAGATGAAAATTTATGTTCGATATCAAAAACAATAACATCTGTAAAAGTGGTAATAACCTCATTTTTATATAGTGAAATTTAAAGGGGTAGTTGAAAGTTTTTTTTCTAGGCTTGATTGTGTTAATGGGGTGCAGTCTAATGTGTGTTAATGCTTTGTTTTTAAAAAAACGCATTATTTTTTACATAATTTACATTTATTCCACACCGCTCTGTCCCTTCTCCTATAAACGCGCTGATCATTTCCTGCTTTTATGAAGCCCCTCCCTCAGAAATACGCAATGGGCTCAGATTGGTTAGCTGGTCCAGTGTGTTGTGACTGGCTAAACCGCCTCTACTGCGCGTCTAAACGTCCCGCCCCTCAGCTCAGCGGCATGTGTTCCGGTTGTATTGTAAACAATGGTGTCGTCTATGTTGCTTATCAGTTTGAGCCCGATTGAGACCCAGAGAATATTAGTGAAGAGGATCGCACAGACCCTGTGCAAGCACGGCTCTTAATGGTATGTTTTTTGTTTGTTGATGTCTCATACTTTTAGATACGCTGTTATTTGTATATGCTACTGCTTCTGTTAGCTTTTAATATACAGCTTTATCCTGATTAAAGCTTTAAAGGTGACATATTATGCCCATTTTTACAATATGTAATATAAGTCTCAGGGGTCCCCAGAATGTAACTGTGAAGTTTCAGCTCAAAATACCCCACAGATCATTTATTATATCATTTTGAAAATGCCTATTTTGAGTGGAAGCAGAAACCCTCTATATTAGAGCATGTGTCTTTAAATGCAGATGAGCTGCTGCTCCCCGCCCCCTTTTCCAGAAGAGAGCTGTGCCATTACAGCTCGTACCTGCTAAAAACATCTGTTTTGGTTCTGATTATCATGTTTATCGCGCTGAAATCATGCGTTTTAAACCATATTAGTTTAAACTTCTTATATACGGTTTTCTGAGTGCACACATCCGAAGCACACGAACAAAAAGCGGCTGTCACAGCATGTGAGTACTAATTAAGTTCTCATTCACACACAAGTTTACGTTAAAAACACATGGAAGTTACAAAAACAGTCGGTTATGACTGTGAAGGTAAACAGCTGGGAACTAAATCGCAAGTTTATTTTAGATCTGTGTGGCAGCAGCAATATACAGTAAATAAATCAATAAATCCACTGCTCTGTTGTCTCCTCTGAGGCTGGGACTGTAAACAGTGTTCTGTGATCGTCTGTGCAGCTAAAGGCAGAACAGTTAACGTGTTTTGCTCAAACTTTCGCCATGGCATTAGAACTGGTACACCGTTGTCACTTGTGAAATCAAAATGACGGTGCCATGGGTAGAAACTTATAGATTAAGGGGCCGTAATATTATAATGAGATCCCTTTGCAACGTCACTAGGGGAGTGTGATCAGATGCACTCATTTTTTCAGACGCTTGCAGAAAAAGGCTTACTAAAACAAAGATACTGGGTTAATCTTTTTCACATTTCCTTGGTTGGTAGATGCACCTGGGACCTGATTATAACACTTAAAACCTGGAAAAATCAGATTTTCATGATATGTCATCTTTAATACAGGAACAGGATTGAGAACCGCTGCTTTAGGACATTGATTTCGAAGCTTGTGAATCCATTAGAATCGTTAGAGGACAGAATCGCAATTCATATATATGAATAGATTTTTACGTGTACTCCTAATTTTCTCTTCCTCTTGTCTAAAGCAGCACAGCATGGTCCCGCCCCCTTTGTTGCATGTTACCGGGGGCAGGGTTTGTCTGGGTTTGTGATGTCACAAACCCGGGAAGTAACTCGTTGTAGTCCCTACGAGCCGTTTTTGTAGGCATTAAACTGCCAGAATTTTAAAAGACGATATCTCTGTTTGCATTGAACTTTCAGCGCTGCAACTTTGCAGATATTGTTTATGCTCAAACAGCAACATCATACACTAACTAACATTAAAAAAGTGAAATCGCAATCAATCACCCCTTTAATTATTTTGACTGTTTGAGTTTTATTCAAATTAACCATTGTTCTTCCATAGTAGCATACATTTAGGTCATAATAACCATGATAACCCAGGTTTCTGGGTATTTGTATGAAAAACAGGTAGTCTAAATAAATTTAGTATAAATGCACAAACGCTATAGCTTAATCACAAAAATACTGTAATGTATAATGTTCCATTACTCCTTTAATATGTTTAATACATGTCTACATTAATTATATAATAAACTTCGATATGAATATCTCATATTTCTGACACAATACCATGGTGCCGTTAGTGTGACTACAGTAAATTTATGGTAGCTAAATGATGGTGATTTGTAGATTGAAAAGCTTTCTGTCCTGTCACAGTGTTTCTGCTGTTTGCCAGTGCTGTTTCATCTGGCTTTAAACTAGTTTAAATCACTGAGTCATTTGTGTTTATCTGTGAGTTAAAGCGCTTCACATTTGATTTCACAGTGCTGTTTAGTGCTTGCGTGACCGAGACTCATCAGCGAGTAAACGCATCTGCTCTAGTGAGCTTGCGCTGTGCTGACGGTTAACGTTGCTGTGTGAGTGTTTCTACAATGGCTAAGGGAGTGACAGAAAATTTGACATATTTTTCTCTTCTGACCAAAATAATCTTTTTATTTTCATTTATAATATCCTACAAGCACTATTGTGGATTTTTTCTTATGTTACTAGAGCAAAGGGAAATACAAATATTATAATTGTTGTAGTTTCCATACACCTACTATAGAACTTGACAGGGCTATGACAGCTTCTGAGAACACTTGAAATGTGAAAAGGGTCCATTCAAACCTGCTTAAAATGAGGAAAAAGTGTGAATGTCAAAGATTTTATGATAGATGAATACATTTATTTTTCCAGATTTTTTGAGAAGTTATGGGGGGAAATGCAAATACTGGTGTAGTTTGTATGAAGGTGTGGTCACAATATTGATATTTTACAGTGCACATATAAGTCACCTTCAAATTAATTTGGGAGACCAACATGAACATGAGCGAAACCTGCGTAGGGAACTTTTTCGCCCTCACGCAAAACTCCAGATGGCATGGATTCCTATTTAAATGACTGGATTTCACAAACAATTGTGACTGCACCTTTAGAGGAAGTTTCCTGAGGTCTGATCAAAAAACAAAAGGCAACATTTGTGTGTGGTAGTAGCCTTGGACCTGCCTGTCTAAAAATAACTATAAACTGACAGACTCTTGACAAGAAGACCTCTGGCAAATATATAAGCAAATATTATTATTTCTACTGCATAAAGCTGATGTGTGTGAGGGGGAGAGGGTGAGAGCAAGCACAGCTGTAGGCAGTTTTGTCTGTGTTGTAGCGAGAAGAGGTCACACCGTGTGAAGAAAGCAAAAAAGTACATTCGTGTTCAGTGGAAGGCTGGCAGCATCTCAAAGATTTAGAGCACAACACCTGCGCACAAGCACCCAAAAACATCTCCCTCACTTTCTGTCTGTCTGTCTGTCTGTCTGTCTGTCTGACTTTTTCTCTCTCCCTTCTTCTGGATAAGCTGTGGTAAAAAACACTGCCTGTCTATTCTGAGGAGAAAATGGGGAGCAATATAGTTACCTTAAAAGTTTAGTTCACCCAAAAAAGAAAACTGATGCAGGAGCCGACGTTCTGATGTAGAACGTACATCTCTCTTAGTTCATCATCTGTATATTCTGGTTCGAATAAGTAAAGCTTTGCAATAATTGCAAGTCATCCTCTTTATCAAAATCATCAGACATGTTTAGGAAGACTGTTTTATGTACAGTTTGCGTCATCTTCTGCTTGTAAACGAGGCGCAGTGCACCCGGGTTCTACGTCAAAACACCAGCTCCTGCATCAGAAGCACCACACGCATGCTTCATGGTACTCTCATAAACGCGTGGCAAAGGCTGACATGGAAGAGAAGAAATTCGGCCGAATGGAGTGGCTCAAAGGGAGGGCCCCGTAGGGCCCTTAGGACTGTGGACAAATCCCAGGTCGGCATAGTATGAGGGCGGGGAGGGTTCAACCCCAGAGGTCCCCTCAGGAACTTAAAAGAATATTTCACCCAAAAATGAAAATTCTGTCATTAATTACTCATCCTCGTTCCAAACCCGTTAGACCTTCGTTCATCTTCGGAAACACAAATTAAGATATTTTTGATGAAATCTGAGCGCTCTCTGACCCTCCCATAGACAGCAAGGGAACTACCACGATCAAGGCACAGAAACTTAGTAAGGACATTGATAAAATAGTCCATGTGACATCAGTGGTTCAACCTTAATGTTATGAAGCTACGATAATACTTTTTGTGTGCAAAGAAAACAAAAACAACATCGTTATTCAATAATTCGTCTCCTCCACATCACACTGGTGCCATTTTGGACAAGAGGGGTGCCCGTTGTCCATCAACTCTTGCAATAAAGTCATCACATGGGACACGTCACAAGAACCTGGACCCAGGCTTCGTGCTGAACACCAGTCACGGGAAACTGACCATTTAAGGACATAAAGGCGTCTCGTAGATGGTGCTCACGCCTCTAAAATGGTGTTGTTAGCTCTCGCTGGGAGCTGCACAGGCTCCTGTCGAGGGCCCAGACATGAAGGCTCCACAGCTCTGAGCAGGGGTGCCAAATCATGCTCTTCGCTTCCGAGAGAAAGTCTTTCTTCAATGGTATTGGCCACAGGGCTGTTGTTGACAGCTGCACTCGGGGAACCATGCTCGGGGAACCATGCTGCACTCGGGGAACCACTGAACATTTGACTTCCCTGACCCATTTGATGACCTGAGGAAGCAGGGCAATCGGGGGAAAGCATATAGGTGAGTGCTGGGCCAATCGTGGACCAGGGCATCTCGCTGCATCAAGAAATAAGTTGGGCAGAGAGAGTTGTCTTCTGAGGCAAAGAGGTATATCTCTACCCTCCCGAAGACAGACCAAATCATTTGAACCATCTGAGGATGTAGTTTCCATTCTCCCAGAGTTACGTTTCCTCTGGACAGCATGTCTGCTCCGAGGTTCAGACTGCCCAGTACATGAACCGCTCTTAGTGAGAGGACTTTGCTCTGTGTCCAGAAAAGGAGATGCCGAGCCATCCTGTAATGGGAATGTGACCTGAGACCTCCTTTATGATTGAAGTACTGTATGCTACCACCGGCATGTTGTCCCACCAGACCAGAACGTGGTGCCCCTTTAAGGCTGGCAGGAAGGTATTTAGGGCCAAGATGCCTGCCATCATTTTGAGGCAGTTGATATTATCAGGGTTGACCAGGAGCCAAACACCGGATTGCCCTCAGACAGAGCTCCCAACTTGATCTGGAGGCATCTGTCGTAACTACCTTCCTCCTGGAGGTCAGTCCCAACTGAGTCACGCCTGACTGAAACAGACGAGGAGTTGTCCAGGGGGCCTGTCTCAGTGAGCGCAGCCTCAGCGGCACACAAACAAATGTGAAGCTGTCAGCGATACAGAATCATCGGTGACAGCATTCTACTCCAAGCCGTCTAGAAGGATTGAACCGCTCGATGTAACGGGGGACACTGATCCTTACGTGTAAAACACGCCGGCGTATCAAAATGCTGGGGGAGAGTGAGCATGCGGGACCTGTGCTGGCGTGAGATCACTCAAACCTGCAATTGTTTCACAAACGTGAAAAAATCAGGCTTCAGTAACAGAGTAAACAGGAGTTTTGCAACGGGAGAGACGAAAGGGAACAGATCATAGCAGAATATTCAGTATCCCTGCTATAGCGCCCCTTGCAGCAACACCGAAAATGCAATGTGCAGTGTTATTATTTCCATAGTAATGACAAATTTTTAAACGAAACTATGTGTGACATTGAATTTGCATAGCTAGAAGGGTTAGTATTCACATTCAACCCCAAAATTTTATATGGTAGTGTATTTATGTACAGTGTGTTTTGGACTTGTTTGAATAATTTGAAAGAAATGCCCTACTATTCTAGGCAAGTATACAAATTCAGACATGAACACAGTCCCATTAAACATATGTAACACGCATATGTATGAAGCTAGCAATAAACATCAGCTATATCTCCTCCATGACAGTATTTTACTTGAAAGTTTAGAAAAATACTGTTTATGTCAGTACTCAGTGGAGTACCCCATGTGGAAATGCAGAAAACTTGTGCATTTGAAACAATGTAAACTCATCATAGAATCACAATTAGAAGCATTTATTTTCAGATACCAGCATGAAGTATGTTTTGAGTAATTATAGCAATATATGTAATTCGAAAGAAATACTGTAAAAGAAAGTGTTAGTGACTTCATTTATGCTTTTTACATATAAATATTGAATTAATCACCACATGTTGAGTTGAGTGGTGGATTGTTCCAATACTTGTTTTCCACTCATCTGTACTCTTCATTCAATAGAGACAATGATGTGCAGGTGGTTTTTGGAAAGTTTGAGCAGCTTTGCTAATTCCGTACAGCCTTCCTCCCCTATCCTGAGCACTGCCGTCCACTCGACACACACCTCAGCTGAAAGACTGTCATTAAAAGCAGCTCCGCCGCAGGTTTTTATTAGTCACGTATGGCCATTTACCTTTTGAAACATACAAACAGGTCCTCTTCTCTCACTGGAGAGCTCTGACTAATGCCGTACTTCACTGTGTGTGTGAAGAATCCTTTGTCCGTGTTTGTATCTGGATCTTGTCCTAAAGTAAATTTCTTTTTGCTATCTCTGTTTCTGAGTGAATTTTGTTTTCTTCACAGGGTGAGGTCTCGTTTTGAGAATGAGAAAGCACATGCTGACTTTTGTATGTCACGCTGTGCTTCAGTGCTTGTGTTCGCTATGTGATACAGAGCACTATAGTAAGAAGAAGTGAGCTCTGTTTATGAAAAACTGGCTGCTAATTTCTACGTATTTTTCCACTTTTAGAGTGGTTTTGTGAACTTTAGGACCTGCCATTCTATGAGAGCTGTTTGCTCCAATTCATATTGTTAAGTATGCATGTGTGTCTTTATTTTTCTATTGAATAGAAGGAAAATTGCTGCTGTTGACTCTGTAAACAAAGGCCTTTATTGTGAAGGACCTGTTCATTTAAATTATGATTTTGCTCAAAATGCAGCTGTTTGCAGGCTGTTTAAATCTTATGTCTTAAAGGAGTAGTTCACTTAAAAATGAACATTTGCTGAAAATTTACTCACTCTCAGGTCATTCAAGATGTAGTTGAGTTTGTTTCTTCATCAGAACAGATTTGGAGAAATTTAGTGTTACGTCACTTGCTCACCAGTGGATCCTCTGAAGTGAATGGGTGCTGTCAGAATGAGAGTCCAAACAGCTGATAAAAACATCACAATAATCCACAAGTAATCCAGTATTTATTAACATCTAGAAAAAGTCATCTCTTCTGAATCAGGAGTGAATTATGCACAGATCAAGATCCGTTTTCAAGCAAAAACTGTCCAAAATAGTTCTACACAAATATATCTGTGCATGTGATGCAAGAGGACAACAGAGGATAGACTTTTCACTGGAGGAAGCATTATTATAGATTTTGGACTCATATTTTGGCCGTAAGTGATAAAACACCTTAATGAAGGATTTGTTTCTTACAAACACATATCTTTTCATTTCACAAGACAATAATTGATAGACTGGACTGTGACTGAATTCAGCTGTTTGGACTAATTCTGACGGCACCCATTCAGTGCAGAGGATCCACTGGTGAGCAAGTGATCTAATGCTTACCAATGATGTAATTTCTCAAAATCTGTTCCAGTGAAGAAACTTAACTCATCTACATCTTGGATTGCAAAAGTGAGTAAATTTTCATTTTTGGGTGAACTATGCCTTTAACCTGGGTCCTCCTTCAGTCCGGCCCATATGTGCTATTGCAATGGAAACAGCGAAACTGAATTCAGGTCAGATCAGGTTGTGTAGTTTCAGTTTGCGCTGTTTGTTCTCCTGTGTCGACCCCTTGGGAAACAAGGTGAGAAGAGTTGTTGTTTCCGCTCCTGCAGAGGTACTTACCAAGCAGCCACTCTGTCTTCTCCCAAAGGAAGTAGCAAGTACGTGCAGGGCTATCCAGCGTCCTACTTCCACAGGGTAGGTGGCCTTGATATGTGGCCGTAGTGCATTCTGGGTAATCAGCAGGTCACCTTTACTCTACACAGATGCTGAGCGGTTTAAATACAGTTAACACATGCATCTCCTTTAAGCAGTCAAATGCTTAATTCAGACGTGTGTTCGGATATGATCATAAGATTCTTCATAATCTAATTTATTATGAAGAAGGCAAGAAGGTCTACATAGAACAACAGATTAGCATAAACCATTTTAAGATTTCATTTTAGGCTTTTGGAAATGTAATGTTCTTACAGAAACAGTTCACATCTCAAGAACAGCGCTTTGTAAACTCCATGGAACATCAGGTACAAAAGAACAGCAACATGAAATGCCAAGCACACACTGCACAATCAAGACAGCGGAGTGCAGTGACAGTTTACACGGTGCATCTGTCAAATCAGAGTCAAGGTGGGTTTATTCTCATTCCTCCTCTGCACGGAAAAGAAACCGAATACTGTAGCCTTTGCATTTTGGCAGCAAGACTAAGAGAAAGTCTTTTTGAGGCCCAAAGTTCTGGTCTGTTGGAGTGTCAGGAGGCTCAGAGGTGCTCAGTGGGCTGAGCAGCTTTATAGCAGCGCACCCGTGTTGGATGTATTTATAGCAGTGCGTGGGTTATGCCATTGCAGGGGCGGCCCGCGTCACATGCCAGAGGAACCCTCGCGTAGCAGAACCAAGCCAAGACTTCTAGGCTAAAAAAGGATGCTTTAATATTCCCACTCTTACAAACACACAGAGAATATCTATCTATCTATCTATCTATCTATCTATCTATCTATCTATCTATCTATCTATCTATCATCTATCTATCTATCATCTATCTATCTATCTATCTATCTATCTATCTATCTATCTATCTAAAGTGTCTGTAAGCCATAGCTGTCAGTTATTCCACCCACTAGCTATCCCACATTCTGTATGCAGATTTGCATACAGTTGCATTTTACAAACAAACAGCATTATAAATATTGAAACAGACTGAAAGAGAAAAATCCAAATTACACAGGAAAAGAGCATTTGAGCCCTGCATCCTCTTTTAAAAACGAGTGAGACTGATTACTTAAATTAGTATTGATTAGTTAAAATAGGAAAACGGAGAACAATGGGAAAGGGTGAGGACATGCATGAGTTTCCTAATCATATATGCACACTCATACACACATATCACTGCATTCATTGGAAGTACAGCAGAATTGGTTTGTCTGCCACCTGTCTGCTGTGGTGAGATGATATATGAGGAATTAAATAGCATCTGACCTGTACAGCTGTTTTCCTCTAATCAGAAAGGATCTGCAGGTATAAGTGGAGAATGAAAATGGGCCATTCTGCAGGACGTCAGTCTTATGTATGGAGTAAGGCGCAGCTGAACTGAACTGGATATATACTGATAGTAATGATCGATCCATCTTAGAATATAAATTGTTTTGCTTTTTGTGTATTCGCTGCTGAAAAACTTGGTCTTAGCTGGTTTAAGATGGTCTCCCAGTCTGACCAGTGGATGTTGTTAGACAAGCTAAGATGTTTTTTTTTCTCCGGTTGTTAATAAGAAATATGTATTGAACACAAGCTTGAATGAAGTGGACAAAATTAACATTTTCAGTGCTTGAAATCAATTCCATTCCCTCTCTGTTACTCCTACCTTGTTCTCTTTTACTCACTCTTAACTCTCTGTTCCTTTCTTTCTCTCAGACTGTTGGTCTGCAGTCTGGGATTGTGTTTCATTTCCTCAGTCTGTAATTTTAGCAGAGTGAGTTTGCTAAAACTGGCTCTCGTACATTTTTAACATACACACAACACACACCATCAAACACACCAAAGGGACAATACACAGACAAGGGAACTGTTTAATTTCATTGGCCAAGCAACTACTAAATGCCATTACTCAGTCTCTGTCTCTGTAGTAGTGTGTGTTACAGCAAGAAAAAATCACACTTGCATGTGCTTTAATAAATGTCAGTTAGATGAGTGGTTTCTCTGCACACATATGGGTGTAAGCAAGTGGCTTATTGCTTTTACAAAATGACAGCAACATCAGTATGATGAAAGACATCAGTGTTCTTCAAAAGAAAGAGTTAAATTTATTATTAATAATAGTATTTCGATTTACAGTAAATTTGCAACAGTTTTTTGCAGTATAATATAGTTAATTAATCAGTTCACTGTTGGCTTTATGTGGGTGCCAAACAACATGATTTGCCATATTATAATTCAAATGATGTGCATTTCAGTCATTTGATTTTGGCTCAAACTAAACAGCATGAGGTATGATAAGGTCATGGGCTAGATTCCCAGGAAAGCATAAACTGATAAAAATGTGTACCTTGAATGCACTGGAAGTTGCTTTAGACAGAAGCATATGCCAGATGCATGAATGTAAGTGTAATGGAACCATTATGCAATATAAATATCAAGTCAAACCATTAGGACTTTTGCTTTCAGAAGTGACAGTGTCTAGAAAGCACACCCACACACTGAGACCATGCTCAGATCCATTTACACAGGCCAATCATTTGCCTCCTGAGTGATGATTCCATCATAACGTATACACTGTATGAGTTCAGACCTTCTGACCAATCAGAAGACTCAAAAATACTGTGCTGAAATTGGGACAGGTTGCTAATCTCTAAGATGTTTCTGTGAACATAGTCTGTGTAGGTAATTACTGACTCAGAACAGGTGATCTGTTTATTCGTGTTAACTTAATTCCAAAGTTACAGAATTCACAACTAATTAAAGCACTGCTGAACTGAATGATTAAGTGTTTGTTATTTAATTGGCAATATAAAGTAAAATTTCAAGAATGTTGAGGAAAAAAATCACAGGTATGTGCTAGTGATATCAGCTGTCTAAACAAAACATGTAAATGAAACATCTGCGTCTAATAATGTAAAATAGAAGAGAGAAAATACACAATATCGAGAGACAGAATCCTGTTAAAGGATTTATATCATGAATACAATGCTACACCTATAACTCTGCAGAAACCTTGACTGCAACCTGCATTGCAGCTAAAACTGAAGAATCACACACACACACACCATAACTAATTTACAGGCACTGAGATATAGCACATACTGACTGTGTGCCATGCACATACATTAATTCACGTACACATGTGATTGAGCTGGTATGACCAGTGCAGTATCACAAACAGCACTCTAATTTGTCCCTTTGGAGTAGATACATGCACAAGCTGGAAAAACATAAAAATAATCCCAAAAATCTGCGCCGAGCGCACAGCAGATAACACAAGGGAGACCCTATCTGTTCTTCTCAACGTACACAACCTATATGCTTAGATTAGATACTTTTATGTGAACGTGTTTAATAGTCCTCAATGTTTCTCATCATGAGAAGCTCCTGCACTCTCTGAAAAAAGGTAAAAAGCTGTCACTAATGTGCACAAGCTAAAATGTGCATCTTTGTACCTTATTTACCCCTAAATGATACAAATTATACATGTTAGTACTTTAAAAGTATGTATAAGTGTCTGAAGTGTACATATTAGTACCTTTCGAAAAGGTATCGTCCCAGTGACAGTTCTGAACGTACACAGGGATTGAGAGTTATATGAAATCTTCTGATTTGTGTTTTGACAGTATGTGTATCTGTAACATCACCAGTAATAGACGTCAGAATCATTTATAATAGTGTAGACGTCAGAATCATTTATGCTTTCATGTACGTCTTATCCTCTTTTTTTCCGTGTCCTTCATGGTAACATGACAAATTAATCTCTTTGAACGTTATCATTATGTATGTGTCCTTTGCTGTGATTTGAATCAATTTCACAAAGTCTTACCATTCGCAGGTGTTTTTTTTTAATCAACTGAAGTGTTTATCAAAAACACAGATGTAAGTCTATGCAAAGGCTCCTTTTTGATATTCACCTGTTCGTTATTCTTCAAATGAATCAATTAGTCTTCCAAGCAAATGTCTGTGTGTTTGTTTTTATAGTGCGTTTTGTGCGTTTCAGAGCACAAAATAATTTTATGTAGACTAACCTGCTCATTGCTTGTGTGAAAATATCAATTCAACTAAACATAAATTGCTCAGAGGTTGTGCTTCAATGATATTTCATTTAAATATCGACTTTGATTTTGGTAAGATTTGATATATTTATGTATGCAATATATTTTTATGTATTTATGTAGAAAATAAACTTGATTATCTTTTATCTTAATTCTCAGTTTTGCTTCTCAAGTAAAATGGTCTTGTTTTAAGGAGTTTCAAATTTTTACTGGACAGCAAGAGACAATACTGGTTAAGTCTAGGAGAACATTTTTTTCTTTTCTATAGTCACATATTAGGAGCAACAGATTATTGGATAAGGATATGTTTGTGTATTCCTGTAGCAGACACAGACACGCTGACACTTTGACTAGTGTAAATAGCTTTGAGTGAAGACAGTCATGCTCCTTCTTATGTCTGTTGTGTGTGCTTTGCGTAGATGCATGTTCTGTTATCCCTTGACAAAGGTCAGTGTACAGTCTTTCTCTGTCAGCTTGGTGCACTCTTATACTTAACCTCTCTGTCTTTTTCTCTCAGTTACTCCCCATCACATGGAGACGCTTTCAAACATGCGCTGACATTATCATTCTCATTCAGCAGCAGTCTGCATGCAGACGCCCTTCAGCAGTTCAGTGCAAACACAGCTGTGTTATGAAACAAGGCTAAAGCGCAGACGACCATCACAGATCTACTCCCAATAATATGTACATGGCTTGGTGAGAAGACTTCCTGTGCAGCGATGCCAAAATAATCCAAGTGCTGAAATAAGCTCAGAATTTTCCAGAAAATGAAATGCAACCCTCAACCTTTTAAACTAAGTTGCCTGGTACCAGATATTGCCTTTTCTGAGTTTGTTTTGCTCATTTCATCGGGTCTCTAGCACAAATCATTGCAAGCCTGTTTGAATGTAAATACACATACATTAGTTGAAGTGTTCAATGTTGAAATTGTTTGTTTTATTGTTTCGACAGTTTGTTTGAGCGTTTTAACCAGACTGGCATAGCAACATTGGGACAGGACTAAAATAAATATAAAGCTTACACGCAAATAACTAATATAATTCATTATCAAATATATTGCAAATTTGTGACATTAAACACTATCTACACAAAACATGCTTCATTTTCAGATAAGCATTATTAAAAGTAAGATAACTTGCAGTTCAGAGAGAAACAGATGTTGATTCAGTAACTGCTTTGACGGATTTAGTCAGTTCATTCAGTCAAGGATTGACTAATTCAAACTCCTGAGGTTGTGAGTTATATTTGATTCATTAAAAGAACTGGTTCAAAAGAGTCATTTGTTCATTGGTGGTGTGGTATGTTTTTCATTCACTAAATTGGCTCATAAGACAGGTGTGTAAACTGTGCTACACTAGTTGTGTGTTTTTGTTGTATCTGCTACCATTTTTTTGGAATTTCAGTCTCATCTTTCATTCAGTTCAGACTGTAAACTCACATTTGCAGCTCAGGTAAAATACCTGAAAAACATTATTTTGACATTGCATTGCAGAATCAGCATATATTCTTAGAACTAACAAACATGCACTAAATTCCACAACACTCCCATTTTCATTTAATGCAGGCCTTTAAAGTGTGTGGTTTGACAGTGTATGTTCGTTTGTGTCTAGATTACATGAAGCTCAGTTGTCATAAGAGACCTCTTCAACAGAGGTGGGTTGATGTGATATGGGCTTGATATGGTTTTGTTCCGGCTGAAGACTCCCCTGGTATTTCTCCCTGCGTGTGCTTTGACTTGGAAAGACTCCAGAGCAGGAGTTCATATTTAGATCAAGTAATCAGATCTATTTTGATGTTTCTTCTGGCAGTGAACATATTCATATCTTAGATCTAATGTGTATGCACGCTGTTTTTGCTGGTATGAGATTAGTAGTGTCTCATCTGTGAAGAAACTTTATAGCTTTTATTGAAGCTGAAGACAGCAACTTTTGACCTTTGATAGTTTAAATATCGCTGCACTTTGTATTTCTTTCTTTTATGTGTGCTAAAGCATGCATCTATGTGTAGGTGTAATTGTTTTTTTCTTTTCTTTTTCTTTTTTTTTGAAAAAAAGGACACTCAATGGCCGTTATCAGAGGTTATATGTTAAAAGCTTGATTTAAGTGGCTTATCTGCTATTGACTGCTCTTTCCTGTCTGCTCTATATTTATTGCTGTGACAGATTACATTGACCTGTGGTAGAATGGTTACTTTAGATTTCATATACTGTAGCTGAGGCAGGTGTAGATAGCATTGTATTTATGTTTGTTTCCTTATGTATTCCAGACCATAGTTGTCTTTACTTCCTTTGATATGTGTGTGCATTGTCTTGCACCATTTACTTTATTTCCCTTAATGTATATAGCTGTAAATTTGTTAATGTTTTATAGCCTATTGTCACTGATTTGCACCTGACGTCCCTGTAGAGAACTGAATCTCTGGATATATGAAACTAGAGATTAGTACTGTCAATATCTATCTATATCTTTCCTGGAAAAGACAACGTGTGATTGCCATGCTACATTCTATGGTTGTCATAATCCCAAAATTTCAGTAGTTAAGTTGATACCACTGAAATTGTCTGATACTCATTATTAGTATTAATACCTCAGCAATATTCAGTACTCATATGACATGCTTTTTAATTTAAATTAATACAATTATATACATATGAACACATTTAATTACAAACATTTCATTCAAGAAATTATTCAATTCAATTATGAAATTTATTCAGCCCATAAAAAGGAAAATTACGGAGCCCCACACTTGACATACAGGAATAAAAGTAAATTGTGTGCACAAAATAATAATTCATTCTATTTCCTGTCCACATTCTCATAAGCTGATGTAGATGCCTCTCACTTAAAATGATTCCATGCAATGCTGCAAGGTTTTTGAGAATGTCTCTATAACTCATTCCCAACTCAGAATTAAATCCAATTAAAGTGTCTCTGTCCATAACATAACATAACATAACATATAACATAACATAACATAACATAACAGCAGCAGGCTTATGAGAATGAATTAGTAAATTGTTCGCATGATTTACTCCCCCATGATTTACTTTTTTTCTTTGCACATCATGTGCGTGGCTCCGTAGAAAATTAAAGGATCGGTGATTAGTTTTTTTTTTTCTAGTCAATATTGGTTGATTACATATTGATGTGGAGAGGTATTTTTATGTTTTTGTTGAGTAATAGTTTATAGAAATTTACTTTTTCATTATGTTGTTTTCAAATAGTTCTTGCTCTGTTTACTGTGATTTTTAATCCTCAGCAGGTTTTTGTGTGGTGCCGAAATACCAGTACTTTTAACATCCCAACTCAAGGCATTGATAGAGTTTTTTTTTAAATTATGCATTCTAGCATGTTCCTTAGCTTTGATAACCTATATAAGAAACCATTATGTTTGCTTTTTAGATTGCCTGTGTCACATCTACTTATCGGTCTTCTTTGTACTCTTTCTGCAGGATGGTTCAAAACAGAGGCAGGCAAGAAAGAAGACTGTCTCATTCAGCTCCATGCCAAGTGACCGCAAGATGAACAGCACAGCTGCCTGCATGGCCTTCATGATGGAAGGCTGTGAGATGAAGAAAGTTCGCTCCAATTCTCGCATGTACAATCGTTACTTCCTGTTGGACCCTGACATGCGCTGGCTCCGCTGGGAACCATCGAAGAAAGACTCAGAGAAGGCCAAGCTTGAGATCAAGAGCATCAAAGAAGTTCGACTGGGAAAGAAAACACCCGTCCTACGCAGCAACGGCCTCTCGGATCAGTTCCCTGATGAGTGTGCATTCTCAATTATATACGGAGACAACTACGAGTCCCTGGATCTTGTCGCCAGCACAGCGGATGTGGTGAGCACCTGGGTGATGGGACTGCGGTACCTGGTCTCATACGGACGGCACATGGTGGGCGTAGTTGAACCCAGTCAACCCAGTGTAAGAACGTCCTGGATTGGGTCCGTGTTTGACCTAGCTGATCCAGAAAGGCAAGGACACATTGACCTATTCCGGGCCACCCAAATCATCAAGGGTCTGAATCCTGGCATGAGGGAGTCTCGTATTGAACTGAAGTTCAAGGAGCTACAGAAGGCCAAGGACTGCTATGGTGAAGGAATTGATTTAGACACATTTGTAGAGGCCTACTGTGAACTGTGCACACGTCCTGAGATCTTTTTCTTGCTGGTGCAGTTCTCCAGCAACAAAGAGTACCTGGACTCCAAGGACTTGATGCTCTTCGTGGAGGTGGAGCAAGGAGTCGAGGGAGTCGCAGAGGAAATGTGTCAGGAGATCGTGCGCAAGTATGAACCCTCCGCCGAAGGACGTAACAATGGCTATTTGTCCATAGATGGCTTCACACACTACCTCCTGTCATCTGAGTGCCACATTTTTGACCCGCAGCACAAGCATGTTTGTCAGGATATGTCGCAGCCCCTTTCACACTACTACATCAACTCTTCCCACAATGCCTCACTTTTGGAAGATCACTATTGGGGCTCGTCGGACCTCAGCAGCTACGTTCGGGCTCTACGCATGGGTTGTCGAAGCCTGGAGGTTGTAGTCTGGGATGGTGCTGACTGTGAGCCCGTGGTCTATGTCGGTAGCTCTGTTGCCTCCCAGCTGGCCTTCTGTAAAGTTCTAGATGTCATTAACCAGTATGCCTTTGAGAGTTCAGAGTATCCACTAATCCTCTGTCTTGTCACACACTGCAGTGTTCCCCAGCAGAGGGTCATGGCTCAACACCTGAAGAAGATCCTTGGGGACAAACTGCACGTCGAGCCTCCCAATATGGAGGATCACTACTTGCCCTCCCCTGAAAAACTCAAGGGAAAGATACTCATCAAAGGGAAGAGCCTGCCTAATGACACGCAAGACTCCGAGGGGGAGGTCACGGATGAAGAAGAAGGCTTCGAGATGTCCAGGAGAATGATGGGTGGAGACGATAAGGACCAGATCAATGGGATTGGTTGCAAACGGTTACAACTCTGCAAAGAACTTTCTGACCTGGTCACCCTCTGCAGGTCTGTTCAGTTCCGCGACTTTGAGACATCGAAACGGGAACAGAAGCATTGGGAGATTTGCTCCTTTAATGAGGTTGATGCTAACCGCTTTGCCAATGAGTTTCCTGAGGACTTCGTCTCCTACAATAAGCGATTTCTGTCACGGGTGTACCCTACGCCCATGCGCATTGATGCTAGCAACATGAATCCACAGGACTTCTGGAAGTGCGGTTGCCAAATCGTGGCCATGAATTACCAGACTCCAGGTTTGATGATGGATTTGAACCTTGGATGGTTTAGGCAAAACGGCAACTGCGGCTATGTCCTGCGTCCAGCCATAATGCGTGAGGAGGTGTCGTATTTCAGTGCCAATGCTCGTGACTCACTTCCGGGAGTCTCAGCCCAACTTCTCCACATCAAGGTGATCAGCGGTCAAAACCTACCAAAGCCTAGAGGCTCGGCTGCTAAAGGCGACGTGGTGGAGCCGTATATCTATGTGGAGATCCATGGAATTCCTGCAGACTGCGCAGAACAACGCACAAAAACTGTCTCTCAAAATGGTGATAATCCAATTTTTGATGAAAGCTTTGAGTTCCAGATCAACCTTCCTGAACTGGCTGCTTTGCGCTTTGTTGTCCTTGATGATGACTACATTGGCGATGAATTTATTGGCCAGTACACCATTCCTTTTGAGTGCCTGCTTCCTGGTTACCGGCACGTACCACTGCAGTCACTTACGGGGGAGTTTTTGCCTAACACCACGCTGTTTGTTCACGTTGCCATTACAAATCGGCGAGGTGGGGGGAAGGCCCATAAGAGGGGTCTCTCTGTGAGAAAGAGTCGCAAAGCAAGGGAATACACCTCCACTAAGACCACAGGGATCAAAGTGGTGGATGAGCTCTTTAGGGCATCAACCCAGCCACTACGGGAAGCAACAGACCTACGGGAAAATGTGCAGGTATGAACTCTGTCTTTTCAGGGTCAGTGTTTTTAAAAGGGGTCATGATGTGGATTTTTTAAAATAATTTTAATATGTTCCTTGAGGTTTACTTATAATGTTAATAAAGTTTTTTTGCACAAAAAAAAAACACATAAATAAATAAATGTGTGGAAAAATTATTATTTTCAACCCTCATTCTGAACCTCTCTCAGAAACAGGCTGTTTTTAAGGGTGGGTCCTTTAAGGCTTGTCAGTAATCGGCCACTGTTTGGCTAGTGTCATTGCATAGGAAACATTATCAACGCCCCCTCACTATTGCATGTGTGTTTTGACAACATAATCAAAATAAAACAGTCATTTCCAGACAAAGCATTATTAAATCATTTACTTACGGTTTATGATGCAGCTGCAATCAGATCTTGTCCGCTTCATCTTTCAACAAATGTTTGTTTGTGTATTCTCCATGACACTGTGCCTCGTTCACAAAACAAAATGCTTCGATCAATCCTCAGACATGATCCAGGATGCCATCAAAAATAATTAAACAACTGAACGCCGGTGGGCGAGGCCTATGTTGATGTCTTGCTCTGGAGGCTGTGTTTATGCAAACGACTGTGCCCAGGTGATGTCACCTTGCCCCACTGGATCCAAAACGAGTCGTTTTTGGAGCTTGATTAAATAAATGCTTTGTTTATAATGAGGAGGACGTTTTAAAGGGTCATGAAACACCGGTTTGTTTTCATCACAATTTTGGAAAATGCTACAAAAGTGGGCGTGGTGCCCTGCGGAGTAGAGGTGAGAGAGAGACAACACACACAGCTTTGGTTTCAGACAGTTTCATTTCAGTCCCGTCGAGTTAAAATCACAAATAAATGCACAGCCATTTGCATGTGCAGTCTTCAACGAAAATGCGCTGTTGCACCTCTAATGACTTTTAAGGCTTATTTTGCAGCATTTATATACAAAGCAAAAACAAACGCTCACCTTCGATCCATGAACGTGTCTCTCACTTAATGTATGCAATCTCACAGTCTGAAGCATTTGTCATGGGAAATCAACTCATGATGTTCTGAATAATTTAGCGAAGCGTCTTCTCATTGGATAAGAACTCGCAGTCTCATGAACAATTATGAGACACCGACGCATCATCAAAGTACTGCAGTCACGTCACAGACACGTCACTGTGCCACATCACAAACTATGACGTCAACACTATGTACATTTTAAACCCGGAAAACGAAAATAGTGCAAAAAAAGCTCAAAATTAAACAGTTTTCTACAATTAAAATCAACAGATGCTAACATTGCTTTCTGTGATGTGCAACACAAACACCTCTGCTAAAATCTCAGAAAAAGTAGTTTGGTGTATCATGACACCATAAGCTATGAAACTTGCAGGATATTTAAACGGTACAAAGACCTCTTATATGCCAAAAGATCAAGGCAAATTTGATTTCTCATGTCATGACCCCTTTAAGATTTTGTTGTTGAGTCTGTTTGCACTGATTTTTTTAGAAATTGTTGCACTGATAGAAACCACTGATATTGAAAGAATTAGTGATATTTGTATTGCTTCAGGAGTTCATTGGATGATACTGTCAAATGTTCTTTTCTCATTAGAGAGCAAAGTTAGACAGAGGCGTGTTTAGCGTTTTGGGAGCCCTAAGCAAGTGGTCTGGCAGGGGGTTCCCCCTTGGTAGAAATCATATTCCTTCCTCTTCACATGTAAATAAACCACACAAAATGCATTTGGTATGAAATGTGAAATTTGCATGCAATGTCATATGAAGGTCTCACAAAGAAAAAAAATGGTAAATTCCTCCCCTGCTGACTGGCATCAGCTGCCACTTTCAGTTTTCACAAGCTGCCTTGGCCCTAGAGGCATTTCAAGGGAGGTAAAGGGGATGTAACAAGGATTATGACAACACAGTATTGAAACATACACTTAAAATTGCCTGTGTAGTCAGGGACAGGTAGAAAGTTAGAGAGAGGAAAAATGATACAAGAAAGAAGCCAGGTTGAAGCTTTTGTTGTTGAGCTCATTAGTAATGCCCTTAAAACCGAATACCTCAGTTTCCTCTCTAAAGATGTTTTCACATCTTTTAAAAAATGATGTGTGCTTTTAAAGATGAGAGAATTCAGTGAGACTGCAGATGTTTCTCAAATGTTAATCATGCTTTGTCACTGAACACTGGTGGAGGAGTAAAATTGCGGGGTTATGAAGGCAATACATCATTTCAGTCCTTGTCATGAAAGATGCAAATAATATTGATTTCAAATGACTCTTGCTCAGCAGATGTAACATGTCCTCTAGCACATGGTCCTAGTTTAAGAAGACTAAAACCTCAAAGGACATCCCATTAGATGATTAGAGACAGAAAACATATGGCTAGCTTGAGCTGTCCTTCTGCTCTGGATCTCTCCCCTTGTCTTTAAATTTGTGCGCGTATGTTTGTAATTGTGTTATTTCATTTGCCTTTTCTTTGTCTGTTTACATATCTTTTGAACTTTTACTCTTCTGTTTGATTTGTAGCTGAAATTGGAGGTTTAATATTGTTTGAACTGTGTATTTTTACATTTAGATTTCCTTTGCCATTGTCTAATGCTCATTTACAGTTAATCTTTAAAAAAAAATAATAATTTAACACAATAAACACTGTTAAAAGTGATTCGCAGATTTCAAAATGAATATCCTTAATATGAATAGCCTTAATTTGCCAATTTATTGGTTATCAATGATAACATTAAAATAATTGTCACTTTTGGCATTGACTAGATAGATATACAGTAGTAATATACAGTAGTTCATCCAGTTCTTAAATCATGTTTTATTAACCCTCTGGTATTGTTCATTTGGGTGTCACACTTGTGTTGTTCACAGTCAAAAGTGACCTGACATCTGAAATGTAACTTTTTTTATTTTCAGTAAAATCAATGTAATATATTTTTGTTCAATAATATTTTTTCTTTTTTATTTTGAGAGAATTTCATGGTACTAATTAATATTTATGCAATAATTATTTTCAAATTTTCTATTGAAAATAATGCTTTTTTTTCAAATATTTTCAATTACTTTTCAATTATGGCATTATATTATTATTATAATTTTTTTGTGGTCACATAACGACTGCCATAAAAGTCAAGTTTTGTACCATTGCAATGAAGTAGCGATTCATAAAATTTCGAAACTTTTTTTTTCTGGTCTAAAATGACCGAACAACACCAGAGGGTTCAAAAGTCTTTTAGATAATTGCTAACTGTGCTAAATTACAGTTGAAAACAACAACAAAAACAATATTACCTTTTTAACATTTAAATGATTTACATTCATTTAACTTCAAAGTCCTTTAAAAAATTCTTTAAGAAATCCAGAATTCAGCCTCCTAAAAGTCTCTGTGCAATTCAAACAACAAATCAGTTTCCTATCAGCCAGTTTCTCCACTGATTACTGATTTGAAAAACTGATGCGTGTCCACTAAAGAGGAGAGAATGGGGGAGGGTTGAGGAAAACACTCCTTTCATGCTCCAGTGTCCAAACAGTTAAAGGGAACACAGTGAACAACTCCAGTCACACACTGCAGAATATGTGTAGGATTTTAATGTTGCTATTAAGAATGCATGTGTTGTGCAACGCTTTATTTTGTCCTGCTGTATCTTGGAATAAGATCAAGGAAGACTAGTGCAGAGCACCAGTATGCATCAAGCGCAAGGTGATCCTGTACTTGGCAGGATGTTATTCTGCTCTATCATCATTTGTAAAGTTTCAACATCAATCTGTCTGCTGCTTCCTCTTTCACCGTCTCTCTCATACACTTAAACAGCAAGCATATCTTCACGGTCTCCATGGTGTCATGGCAATCCCACAGGAAGAGCTCTTTGTGTAGACTTATCTGTCACTGCTGTGAACCATTCTCTCACACTAATGAAATAACAACTTCAGCACACACACACACTCACATGTGAATATGCAGATGATTGGATTATGGTTCTCTGGTATGGATACTTTAACATTTTTAGCACATCAAGCACATCTTGAACTATTTTAGTCTCACAAAGCCATTTGTAACTGTGGCTTGCGTATCAGTTTTAAATTTGATGCTATCAGCCATTCACGAGAAAGTGATCTTTCAATGCAGGGAAAAAAAAAACTTTAGTCAGGCTTGTTTTGCAACCATACTAAAGCCTGATTCTAATCTAAATCTGCTCTGCTTTAAATATGCACATATTAGCGTGCACAACACACAGTGTTTACTATGCACACTGTCATGAGTCAGCAATTTTGACTAGCATAACATCCTCTCTAAAGTTAATGTGCCTGTTCCAGACTGAGCTTTATAACTGTGCCTAAACCACAGAGACAGTAAGTGGATGAATTAGATTTGTGCTGCAGTGTTTAATAGTTAAATATGAGTACTTCATGGCCATAGAGCAACAGCTTTATGCCTCAGCGGCAATAATAAATCACAACTGTCATGGTGTGAGGACTGTGAACTGTAAGAGCATCCATGGAGTTTCATGATAATGTACTTCTGCTTTAACTGCTTTTTACTAGGAAGATTACATTTTGCATAATTATAGCGCAGTCTTTGCAAACTGATCGCGCTAAGCCATATTGCATTCTCAGGCATTGTTAGCATTAATAAGAAAAAAAAGCCAACTGGCGAGTAACACTGTTTCATGTACTCACCAGCACTGATTTTCCCTTGCATTTGGCGCTTGTCGAGTGTTAATTTTAGGCCCTGCTAGGAAGGTTTTATTGCTCAAAGGTTGCTTTTTTATAGCTCTGGAAACAGATGAATTGTTTCATTAAAGAAGGTGAAGGTGTTGTTTCATTAAGTAGTAGTTTTCTACATTCTGAAGCCATATGGCTTTATTTCTTTTGTGGAATATTAAATGATTGATTGAAAATATCTGACTCAAAATAACCATTTGTTCATGAATCAGAAATTTCTAATTCTCTTTTGACCATGCCAAGGCGAGCTAGAGCAGATGTCAGTGTTTAGTGTGCCATATGGACCACTTTTTTGTTTTAATGGCGCTTTTATATGAAAAGCTCCAGTCTAATTTGTAGTTTTTGTTTTCATTTCACTGGGTTTTTTTTTAAATGTGATAAAATGTGTTAAAATTAGATTTTTTTTCTTTTTAATTTTTTTTCCGATCGCACCCCCTTGTGGCCCCAGACCTCTTCCCCCTGTTCAAAATTAGTTTTGTTCCACAAAAGAAAGTGAAGTTTGTGACAACACAAGGATAAAGTAAATGATTAATTTACATTTTTGTGTGAAATAAATTCTCCATTTAAACTAATGTGTCAAATAGAAACAACTAAGATAGATCTTCGTTGTGATTTTTTTTTTCTATTGGCTAATTCCTAATTCAGGTTCCACATAATCCAAATTCATTTTTATTCATGATTCTCCATGTTCTCAGTGACTCACAAGCTCAATTTCTACCCAAATCTACGGTCACAATAGTCTGTTTTGACACTATATGTTTGATCCATTTTCACATTAGAGCTCAGCTAGCGTGACCCCCCTTCTCCCTGACCCATGCAAACACAAACACCCTTGTTTTCACAAACACAGGACGAAGTGTCTGGAACACATTATCCGAGCGTGTGCCGGAAGTGGCTCTTTCCCGCGCTCTCCTGGCCTGTGCCACACAGTTTGTGTGTGAATTCAATTATGGAATTTGGACCATGCAGAGTTCATTAAACCGAAAATAACAAAAATGAATGATAAATAGAGAAAAAAAAGTGCATTAGAAGAAATAGAGGAGCTCTTCTCATGAATATGTGTGGGTGGGTGTTTGAGACTGCTGATAGCTCTCTTAAATAAGCAAATAGTCCAAGTCTGTTCCTAAATACCTATATTTAAACACAGCACCAATTTCTCTTACACGCATGCATCAGTCTCAGTTATAAACATTTGTCATTTTGCTGCCCAAGGTAGTAGATAGGTGGGTTTATGTGAGCATGTTTTGGTATTCCTTTTGGGACCGTATTTCTGAAAATGTCCCAAGGGAACAGTAAATCCTGTTGAAAGCATCATGTGAGTGTTGTCCCCTCAGGGAAAACAGATTAATAAATGTTCTAAATATAAATTCACGTGTGAGAAAGAGTATGTGTCTGCATGTGTCTGGAGATGTCTGTCTGCTTGACAAATGCTATTATGACACCCAAACCAAAGTATTGTTCAGCCAAAAATGAAACATCTGTAATCTTTTACTCAACCTCATGTTGTTTCAAACCTGTAGGCCTATATTTTGAAGAATGTTTTGAAGAACTGTTTTTGTCCATGCAGTGGAAGTCACTGGGGACCGATGCTGTTTGAACTTCAAGAGTTTTCAATATATCTCCAAATATCCCTCAGAACGTCTTGTTTTGTGGACATCTTCTTTTCATCTTCTTTAATTAGAGAGCTCTGATGTGCAGTGTACGATTTTGGGAAAAAACTATATGGGTTAAAAATAGTAGTAGTATTAAATAAAACAAATTAAAACTATTGTAAAATTAAAGATCAAAAGATTTAAAATTAATAATAATAATAATTATTATTATTATTATTACAACTATAAAATTAACAGTAATCTTTTTGGCTTAATTTCTTCATTTCAGAAATGTTAACCATTTAGCTTTTATTTTGGTGCAACCGCAGGAAGACTTTAAAGCGTCTTTTTGGTTGACAACAACCGGTGTAAGTGCTTTTACAATTAGTAAAAATATAGAGTTACATATATTCTAACTAATAAATAAAACAAGGTAATCACTTAAGATTTTGAATGTTTCAAACAATTATATATTACTATTGTATAATTACAATTATTATATAATTATTTTTTACAAGAAATATAAATATATTTGGCACACAAAATGAGATAACAGAGAGACACTGTCATTCACCATTTAATTAACTGTATGAAAAAGTAACTGACTGATGCATCATTCTGCCTGACATCTCCTTTTGTAAGCCAACAAGGAACAAAATAAAGTTTTATTTTTGGATAAATTATTTTGTTCAAAACATTAGCTCTTTTAAAAAAGCTAGATTAAACTTTAATCTATTCAAACAAAACTATCACTTTCATGTAAAATGATTATTTTTGCATTTATTTTTACATTCACTAATAAAAAGATTTTATCATTAGCTAGCTCCACACTGGAGAGTTGTAATTCTAACTGAAAGCGACACTGACACTGTTTTTCATGGTTAATACTGTAAAGCTGCTTGCTTTAAATCAATCTAAGCACTATATAAATAAAAATGATGTGACTGGAGTGATGAATGCAGAGCTAGTGCAAATTTATCCACATCGCTATGATCGGATGCTTTCTTAATTGCTGTTTTCTCACCGCTGTTATTTTTTGTTGTGTTTATTTCATTATTAAGAGGAAAGCATGCTCCGCTTATTTGCATATTCTTCTAAACGCCGCTCTCAGCAGCATCTGGCTCGCCTGTGTTTCAATCAGAGATTGTATTACTATTGGGCAAGGTTGCCAGGTTTTCACAACAAAACCCACCCAATTTCCACGCAAAACTTGCCCAAAACTAGGCCAATCGCATTTCCAGGGGAGAGTCCCCCGGTAAAAATTGCACTCCAGGGGGTAAAGTACACATTTTTTGGTGGGGTTCCCCTGGTACGTTTCGCATTCCAGGGGCTAAATTGGGGTTGCTCGAACCCACAGACATGAAAAACAACCTGCGGCAACAGTGTTAAAGTAGCCCAGTTCCGTAGGAAAACCGCGGACTTGGCAACACTGCTATTGGGAGATGAGAGGATCTGTATTACTTACTATTTGAGAAATCGTAATGGTCAATTTGGATCACGTGTGCCTTAATAACCAATCACATTTCAACCTTGACATCATTGAATTTCAGTCAGAGTTGTGCGACACTCATTCGCCGTTTACAGATACCATAGGAATGAATTGGAAGTGCCGCGAGCTGAATCCCACCTGTCGCAAAAAGTCAGTGACTTCTCTTATGAAACAACATTTTTTTCAGTGTAAACTCTAAAATAAGGTTACTAGCAGGTGTTGGTTGTTTGCACTGCACAGATCGATCGTTATATGACATCAAAGTACCGCGAGAGTGCTCTCTATAGCTCTCGCGGTACTTTGATGTCATATAACGATCGATCTGTGCAGCGCAAACAACCAACACCTGGTTAGTTTAGGCAATTTAGAAATCCTGTGCAGAACTTGTCCCTGGAAAGTGGCACATCTAGTAACCTTACTCTAAAAATAGTCCAGTCCAACAGTATTGTTTAGTGTAAAACATGTTGAAGGTTAGCAGATAGGCTGTCGATTCATTGAATCATTAGCCGTTTCTTCTAAAAAGTTGTTTATTCAGTGTAGTGAAGCCTCTCCTCCATTGACATCCATTAAAAAAAAAACGGCGTCTAGTCTCCTTCCCTGCACCACAGCGTTAGCATTAGCCATTACGCTTTTTTGGCTAAAGGTTAGGTTAGTGGCTTTGTATGAGCCCTAAGGTGCTCTCTGTGTTTTTTGTGTGTGTGTGTGTGTGTGTGTGTGTGTGTGTGTGTGTGTGTGTGTGTGTGTGTGTGTGTCAGAATGTCAGGAAAACAGCACTGTTCAGTGTCTAACCTCACACTCATGAATCAAAACACTGGCTTGCTTGATACTCTTGTTAATACACATACAAACACAGCATCAGTCTACAAATAACCCAAAATCCAAGTAATCTTAGATCCTAATGTCATGGGAACTTAAACCATGCTGCTCTTCTCTCAAAGACCTTCTGTGTTTACAGAGCTCTCATAGAAACATAATTTTTCTCAGATGTGTATGATATCATCTCTAATAATTTCCTGAACTAAGGCAACATTGTTGGCAAGAGCGGTTCTCAGACTCTCAGTGGTGATTTACAGTAGCTCTTCAATGTTAGTTACTAGAAGGCAAAGCTTTGTCCTTTTTGCATTGCTCTGTGGCTCGATGAGCTGAATGTGCTTTCATTACGATCTACTGCATGACTTTGATGTAGACTCCAACTGTCATGTCCTCTTGTGCACATTCTAGTTATTGAGAAAAAACAGAGAGGAAAGTTTCATTCCCTTGGTTGAGGTAAACAGGAGCTTCTCCATGGTCAGAGATGTATTTGAACAGCATTACACTGTGTGTGCTGTTGCTGTGGCTAATATGTCACTAAAGCTAATGTCTTCTCTGCTGTCTTTTTCACCAGAATGCCATGGTGTCGTTCAAGGAGCTCTGTGGCTTGACTCCGGCAGCTAACATGAAACAGTGTATCCTGACTGTGTCCTCCTGGCTGATGAACAGCGAGCGAGCGCTGCGGGTAGCAGTAGATCTTAGCGAGGCCTACCCTACCATGGAAGCCCATGGCCCCATTCCAGAGCTGCTCCGTAAAGTGCTCACCGCTTATGACACGGTAGGGTGAAATTCAACAGTGTGACCCCAACCATACGTAACGCAATGTGAATAACCTAGCACATGTGAACCATTAAACTGTTAGTTTGTGGTAAATACTGCGGGATGCAACATGATGGTACTACATGAGCTTGAATATTGCATTAACTTCTTTATTAGTTGTAGTGCAAAACTGAACAAAAATAGGGTCTTTAACAAGCATGGTGAACATATACTGTATATAATCATAAATCTGAATATGTCATGATTCCTGAATACACTTTAGCAAATCAAAATATATTTTTCTAAATCCAAAATATACGAACATATAATAATATATCCTGAATATATACAGTGGTGGCCAAAATTATTAGAACACTAGTATAGTGGGTTTCTTGAAGCATCTTGGGGACGGTACCATAGTTCCCCTTCAGGAACTCGAGCTGCGTCCGAAAACGCTATGGGAACGCCTTCAGCGTGACCGCGCTCTGAATCACATGTACAATCAGTCCAATGGAAGGGCGAGGCGTCACGGGCGGGTGACGTCACGACCAGGAAGCTTAAAAGCACGTGCGGCGGAGCCGGCGTCAGCTTTCTGTCATTCAGCAAGCGCTCTGTGTGTCTGTCAGTACGATTTTCGTTTGTGAGTCTTATTTGGTGTTGTTTGTCCCAGAAAAAAAAAGCAAACATTATGTCAAAGGCTTCACAAAAAGTAAAGCATAAGGGCGATCACGGATCACGTTACAAGCCGTGTGTTCCTCCCTGCTC
>JAFVLL020016557.1:0-26304 GCA_021397915.2 Tor tambroides
TTTATTTCCAGTTTTAGTGGATTTTTTTTTTTTTTTTTTAGACATCTCTAAAGTTATCATCAATTGTTGTTTTATTTTAGTACATTAGTACATCAACTAAATTAAAATGAGATGTTGACTTGGCCACTAGGTGAAATAAAAAGGTAAAAAAAAAAAATTGTCCATGTTACATTTTACATTTTAAGTACTGAGTAATATTAATTATCATGTACTTACTGTAGGGTTTGGTTTAGGGTAACTTATATGTAATTATGCATAATTTACTGTTAGTATAGTAAAACTTTAAGACAATAATATTATACCTTGCACAGAAAATAATAAAATTTATTTTACAGGAAAATTGTAACTCTCAACAGTAATATATTTGTTTCTTAACACGGCAATAATAATATTTAGGAGGTATTTTTTGTAATTATACATTTAAATACCGAGTAACATTAACAACTTACTGTAGTGTTTGGTTTAGACTAAGTTGTGTGTAATAATGCATAATTTACTGTTATTAGTAAAGAAAGCAGATGTAACAAGAACATTGTAAAATAGTGTTACTCTTTATCTCAGTTAACAAAAATGATGAACTGTAACCCTGCTGCATGCATACAGCACCAATGCAATACACTTGCTTTATTTTTTTTAGTTTTATTTATTTAGTTATTTTTATTGAGTCCATCTGAACACATCAGTACAATAAATTTGGTGATGTTTGTGACCATAATAATCACAAATAACAATCAGGGTCTTCCAAACAAGGGTTGCATTTTGCACAGTGTGCATTAGGTTAACTTTATTTAAAGGTTTGCACAATTTCCAACATGACTGGATAGAAGTTTACAGTGATTTGAACATTTAAAGTGAAGAATTTAAGACAGTAATATTAGTATTTTAGCCTAAAATGAAATTATTATTAGGCCTATAATTAAGAAATGTTTTTTTTTTTTTAACAAATGAACCAGAAGCAACATCAGAAATACTTTTGGTGTCTGTTTTTCAGTGACGCCAGTAAAAGCGCCAGCAGTCCGCCCACCTCCCCTCGACCCGGCTCAGGAACAGGCACCGCCACGAGCAACGCGGTTCCCCCGAGACAACAGAAACCTGCTGCGGCCGGAGCCGCTCGCAAGAAGGCTCCCCAGAAGAAGAAGAAAGGAGGGAAGGGAGGATGGTAGATAGAGAGAGACCAAATGATTTCATCTAACATTTGGTTTTGAAACAGAGAAACAGTTGTAATAATGAAGATGCCACCTGCTCCAGTGGCCTGGAGGATGAATTGCAAAAGTTTTAGTCATTAATTCTGAAGGATGAGGAAAAGGAAAGTGATTTTTGAACGTCAAAGTGTGAGCGACACTGTAATATGAATAAATTGGGAATCTGTTGTCAATGCATTTTTTTTAACCATCCAATCCACTGTGTACATGCATTACTATCAATGTTAAAGAGTCTGGGGCATTTCTCCTTTGTTTTTAATTTTTTTTTTTTTTTTTTTTTTAATTATGTTCTGGACCTGGATGATTTCTCTGTTTATCTTTTGTCCTTGCTTGGTACATGAACGCTTAATAAAGCAAATTTGTGTCACAACAGAGGCTGTTTATGCAAAGCCGAGATATTTATTTTTTAAATCCAGTGCTCAACCCTTATTATAATTTTGAACAAACTCTCCTCAGAAACGCATCTCCAGTGTTATGTCTTAATAAAGAGATTCCTGGAAAAAGCAATGAACTCTGAGTGTCTTGCTCTTTCATATGTAAACTCCTAAAGGTCTGTTGCCATAATTGTGCAGTAAATATAACTGTTCGATCATTAAAACCAATGTTCTTTTTATGCACTGGTCAATTTAGAGATTTCAAACTATTTTGCTTCCATAACATGTCCTCTTTCAGACTCGTGGAAAGAAAACATCCCAAATACGCATTTATACGTTTATTTTATTACTCTAATCTATTTGTGTCTGCAGATTTCAATTAATCTTTGAGGGGTTTTTTTTCATTCACTGAGCCAAAAATATTTACTTTAGTAGTATTTGCATAAACCACATTTTACAGTTTCTGTTCTTATCTATATACTGAAGGGTTTTTATAGAAGAGTTTGTTCACATATCATTTACTGGATGTATATAAAATTTATTCCCTCTACTTCTGGCTGTTGACAGATTTGAAGTGATAAAAAGAGCAATCCAAAATTCCCTCTATAAAACTCTTCAATGTCAACAAAAGCATTTTGAACCTGGCATTATCCAGTGTTCAGATGTCCTGATTTCTGAAAGTGTGTGCATATTTAATTAGATGAAGCCTCATTTGCATTTTTAAACAAAATTTCTGTAAACTTGTAATATAATGCTTAATAATTGTTAAAACAGTAAATTTATTACTTGCAGAAACCAACTTTGATTTTTTTGCAGATTTTCAAATAATTGTATCTCGGCCAAATATTGTTCTATCCTAATCAACCACACATCAATTGAAAGCTCATTTATTCAGCTTTTTTTTCTTTATTTTTGAAAAAATGGTATTAATTCAAAAAATTGACCCTTATGACTGGTTTTGTGGTCCAGGGTCACATATGCTGATTTACAAGTGTGCATTTTACAAATTCCGAATTCTATGTATAAATATGTCAGTTATGATGGACAATGTTATGGAAGTTTTAATTGTTCAGGCTGAAGATAGCCTGCGGAAAAAAACTGAACATTTTTAGTCAGTATTACAGTCATTGTGGTCTTTTTTCATACAGAAATACGTGAAAGTTAGGTATTCTTTTCGTAGGTTGACATTATATCAATGTTTAAATAACATTTTGCACGGTGTGATCTGTCTGTACTAGTTAATTATACAGGTGCATCTCAATAAATTAGAATGTCATGAAAAAGTTAATTTTTTCTTGTAACTTATTTCAAAAAGTGAAACTTTCATATATTTTAGATTCATTACATCTAAAGTAAAACATTTCAAAAGTTTTTTTTGTTTTAATTTTGACGATTAGTACTTACAGCTCGTGAAAGTCAAAAATCAGTGTCTCAAAATATTAGAATATTTACATTTGAGTTTCAATTAATGACCATCCCTACAGTATAAATTCCAGGTATCTCTTGTTCTTTGAAACCACAATAATGGAGAAGACTGCTGACTTGGCAATGGTCCACAAGACTATCATTGACACCCTCCACAAAGAGGGTAAGTCACAGAGGGTCATTACTGAAAGGGCTGGCTGTTCACAGAGTGCTGTATCAAAGCATATTAAATGCAAAGTTGACTGGAAGGAAGAATTTGGGTAGGAAAAGGTGTACAAGCAACAGGGATGACCGCAAGCTTGAGAATACTGTCAAGCAAAACTGATTCAAACACTTGTGAGAGCTTCATAAGGAGTGAACTGAAGCTGGAGTCAGTGCATCAAGAGTCACCACGCTCAGACATCTTCAGGAAAAGGGCCACCAAGCCACTTCTGAAACAGAAACAACGTCAGAAGCATCTTACCTGGGCTAAGGAGAAAAAGAACTGGACTGTTGCTCAGTGGTCCAAAGTCCTCTTTTCAGATGAAAGTAATTTGGGTAGGAAAAGGTGCCAAATCAAGGTCCCAGAGTCTGGAGGAAGAGTGGAGAGGCACAGAATCCATGTTACTTGAAGTCCAGTGTGAAGTTTCCACAGCCAGTGATGATTTGGGCTGCCATGTCATCTGCTGGTGTTGGTCCACTGTGTTTTCTGAAGTCCACAGTCAACGCAGCCATCTACCAGGAAATTTTAGAGCACTTCATGCTTCCTTCTGCTGACAAGCTTTATGGAAATGCTGATTTCATTTTCCAGCAGGACTTGGCACCTGCCCACACTGCCAAAGGTACCAAAAGCTGGTTCAATGACCATGGTGTTACTGTGCTTGATTGGCCAGCAAACTCGCCTGACCTGAACCCCATAGAGAATCTATGGGTATTGTCAAGAGGAAGATGAGAGACACCAGACAATGCAGATGAGCTGAACAACAATGCAGATGAGCTGAAGGCCACTATCAAAGCAACCTGGGCTTCCATTACACCTCAGCAGTGCCACAAACTGATCACCTCCATGCCACGCCGAATTGAGGCAGTAATTAAAGCAAAAGGAGCCCCTACCAAGTATTGAGTACATATACAGTAAATGAACATACTTTCCAGAAGGCCAACAATTCACTAAAAATGTTTTTTTTATTGGTCTTATGAAGTATAATAATTTGTTGAGATTGGTGGGTTTTTGTTAAATGTGAGCCTAAATCATCACAATTAAAAGAACCAAAGACTTAAACTACTTCAGTCTGTGTGCACTGAATTTATTTAATACACGAGTTTCACAATTTGAGTTGAATTACTGAAATAAATGAACTTTTCCACGACATTCTAATTTATTGAGATGCACCTGTATTTGTAGATGATATGTTTCTCCAGCAGGCGGAGCTGAGAGTGTTTGAGCGCCTTCTGCTGGAACTGTCCCGCATTACTTGCATCAAACATGTCACCCACGAGCGTGCGCCTTTAAATTAAAAAGACTCGAGTGGTGCGGCAGGTTAGTTTATCTCAGGAGATTATTTGAGCTTCGACTCCCGCTGGTTTAATTGAAGATCAAAATCTCTCGCGATCTGTTGTGATTACCTCACATCTCACGAGACCGCCGCTTTTGTTGTTGATCTCCAGGAAACGCAAAAGCTCGGGTGACACCTTTTCCGTTTTGGTGGGAAGACGAGAAAATACATTTAGCGCTTTTAAAATTCTGAAAGAGTAATTCTGTTTTTCGCTCGCGTTATTTCCACTCACCGGAAATACCGACCTCTAGAGTTTCTAATCCACTTGTGGCTCCGCACCGAGGCCCGTGTGTGACGCATAATGTCCGGGTGCATGTAAAAAAAAAAAGTATCGCATTTGTTTACGTTTTAGCTTGATTTGATTTGGAGGCACGAATTGGGGGTGAACATGCCCGGTGCGCGCGAGATCGGGTTGGTGGGCGCCGCGCTCGCGCTCACGGGAGGAGCCGCGTGCGCTGTGTGCTATCTGATGAGTAAAACACAAAAACCCAAGAAAACAGTTAGTGAGGAGCTGAATGAGGACGGGAGCAGGAAAGAGCACGTGCATAAAGCCACCAAGACCGAAACTGCACTAAAAACGCCCATAATATCAGAGGTTTGTGGGTTTCTTGGACATTCTTTTATCTCAGTGTTTTAGTTGCACTCGAGGCCTCAAAGCAACAAGTTCTGCCGAAATTAAAATAATTTCGTTTTACAGTGACGTGTGGTTTGAAATGCCATTAATAAATATTATTATAATATTTAATGCTTAACAGGTGTTTAATAGATCATGCATATCTGTATCCTCATGAATAGTAATAATCAGCAAATTTTTGATATTCATTAATGAATATTATCAGAATATGAAATGCTTAAAAAGATACTTTAAGTACATGCAAATAGTCCCATATAATATTATGCAAACTTGATTTAAGTTTTTAGAAATGATAATGTTTTTAACATTATAACTTATAATGCTGGATGCAAAAAGTAAAACATTTTTTTTTTAAAAAATCATGGAACTCTAATCCATGTTTTCTTAAAAAAAAAAAATTAAATAAATAAAAGCAATAATAAACATAATGCTTGAATAGGATACATGGAAATAGCCACACCTAATATTATGATAATATTATTATAATATTAAATTTGATTAATATAGTTTTTAAATTTATTAACATAATTTATAATGCTTAACGCGTGCTTAAAATAAATGCAAAATAATAGAAATATCATGCAATACTGATTCATGTTTTAATAAATGTACAATAATATTATAATATAATTATATAATAATAAGCTATATATCTTTCAAGCTATAAATAATGTTAAGTGAAAGTTAATATTACAAAATTATTTTTTTTAAAGTGTCACCTGGGAGTTTATTTTAAAAATTCATTCAAAATAAATTAGCATGCAGCATTTGCATTTTTGAGCATGGTGTATTGATCAAATGGAGTGTTTTTGGTTTATTGTGAGGAGTTGACCTCCTGTAGTTTAATCTGTCTCTTCCTGTGTGTCAGTGTGACATGTGAGGCAGCTTTACTCTCCCATCAAGCTGTGATTTCAGTAATGCTATGTTTGTTCTCTATGTTGTGCAGCCCAGGACAGCAGGTACTCAGGTGCTGGTTTTGGGTCTGGATGGGGCAGGAAAGACTAGCTTACTGCACTGTTTTGCCACGGGCAGCCTGGAACAAGACGTGTCCCCCACTCAGGGCTTCAATGCCGTCTCCATCAACAAGGAAGAGCTTCAGATCGAGTTCTTAGAGAGTAAATACAGCTCATTTACACACGCATTAGGGATGTCAATTTTCAATCATTTCCATAATTGCAAATTGCAAGATATAAATGCGCAAATCTGATCAGAAGAATCCAAATTATAAGATATAACTTCAAAACTGTGAGAAAAAAGTCTGAGTTGTGAGGTAAAATGCCACAATCACCTTGAGGGGGAAAACAACTGTGAAATGTAAACTCAGAATTCAGAGGAAAAAGTCTAGGGATGCATGATATTATCGGAATCGGCCGATAATGGCTTTAAATGTAAATATCGGCATGCCGATATGTCTTGCCGATAAGAGGAATACGTTAACTCAGCAGTGTGGCTTATTCTTGAAGCAAAGTTTTGTCTGAATGATGATTAGATTCACTCTTTTGGATGCTGCATTTAGCACAGAATCAGAATCGGTGTGTAATAGCAGACTCCCCCGGGTCCTAATGCCCACTCAGTAATCTGTAGGGGGCGCTGTAGGGGGCACTGTTGGCCAACCCTAATAAAATGAAAAGTAAAATAGCCTACACAAATAACATTTAGACAGTGTTTCTGATTAAATAAGCAGTAATTGATGTCATAAAATAATGAGTAGGCCTATGTTTTGATTTAAAGGTCAGAAGCTATAGCTTACATGAAAAAAAAATCACAAACATGACACTTGTAAATTAAATAATTTTATATATACTCCTCAGAAATATATATTAATTTATTATTTATTAAATTTTGTTTTAGACAATCTACAAATGTTAAATCTTAAAATAAAATGTTAGGGTTAACACTGCATCTTTCTGGGGGGAAAATGCAGCGATTGATATATAGTTTATTTATAGTTACTTTTCAAAGCTTCAATGCACTGTCAAACGACCTTCATTATTGTTTATTTAATTCTAACAAATACGTTCTTGTTAAAAACTAAGCAAAATTAAAAATATTTTGCTTATAATTTCTGCACAGGAGAGACTGGTGTTGTTTCCAAACAAAAGGAAATATATCGGTGTCTGCCAAAACGAGTTGAAAAATATCGACATATCGGATATCGGCAAAAATCCAATATCGTGCATCCCTAATTGCGAGATATGAGATTAAAATTGTGTCAGAATTCTGAGTTTATATATCACAATTCTGAGGGAAAAAAAGGAAACCGGCTTCCATAGTACTTCAATTTAAATGAAAATGAGAAATGTTGAGAAACTAGCTGAAATAATTTTATTTTTAGTGCCGTCAAACGATTAATCGCATCCAAAATAAAAGTTTTTGTATACATAATATATGTGTGTATACTGTGTGTATTTATTATGTATATATAAATACAAACACATGCATGTATATATTTAAGAAAAATATATTAGGTTTATATATTAATTATATTTATATATAATATAAAATATAAGAATATAAATATAGAAATGTATATACATGTAAATATTTTCAAAATATATATGGTAGGTGTGTGTATTTATATGTACATAATAAATATACACAGTACGCATACATATATTATGTAAACAAAAACATTTATTTTGGATGCGATTAATCGCGATTAATCGTTTGACAGCACTATATTTATTTTTTCGTCACACTATTTTAAGGTCCAAATCTCGCCATTAACAAACCATTAACTACAACTTCTGCCTCAATAAACTCCTAATTTGCTGCTTATTAATAGTTGTTAAGTTTAGGTATTGGGTAGGATTAGGGATGTAGAATATGATCATGCAGAATATGTGCTTTATTAGCACTAATAAACAGCCAATATAGTAATAACATATATTAATAATAGGCATGCTAATAAGCAAAGAGTTAATAGTGAGAATTGTTCCCTAAACTAAAGTGTTACCTTTTTTCATTTTATTTTATTTCAGTGAAAGTTTATTTTTAAACTTAAAAATAAATTAAATTGAAGGTTTTTCGTTAACAAAAACAGCCCTGGCTTGAAGCGACTAGCGTAACAGTGTAATACTATAATCGTGTCTTTCGTGCTTCCTCTGTCATACAGTTGGAGGTACGGAGAAGCTGCGTGATTACTGGCGGATGTATCTGTGTAAAGCGCGTGTGCTGGTGTTCGTGGTGGACTCGTCTGACCCCGAGCGATTCCCTCTGGCTAAACGTCTCCTGCACCAGCTCCTGTCAGCCAACCCCTGCTTGCCTCTAGTGCTGCTCGCCAACAAGCAGGTGAGAGCGCTCTGTAATCCTCTCTCAGCACGAGCCGTCTGATAGAGTGCGTGTCAGGACCATCTGGACGCTCAGACGTAGGTTAAGGTGCTGAGGCAGTGCGGCTTTTCCTGTTGACACACCAAATGTTCTTGCAAACACATCTGGTGTGGCAGATGGGCTTTAAAGTCAACATGAAATCAAATTGGCCCAGGATTAGTTCCTGGTTATATTTGCTGGGGATCCTCCAGTGGAATAAGACATTTTTGCCACCATATATTGAATTTTGGAGTCATTCTAATAGGCTACATAATGCAAAAGTGTGCATTATCAAGGCCTGTTTTTGCTAAGTGAATGACATACTCAGCTTCTACATTGTTAAAACAATAATTACAATATTATCGTAGACAATACATATCGCACACCCCTGTTCCTGGTCTTTTTGGACTAATTCATTAGTGAATGTTTTTCTGTTATTGGAAACATGGTCCTCTCTCTCTCTCTCACGCAGGACGTCCCTGGGGCCCGTGGGATCACGGATCTTTACGAGGCGCTGGATTTGGGTAATGTGGGCGACGGACACCGGCTCAGTGTGATTGGTACTCAGGTGAAGAAGGGAAAGTCTGAGGCCAACGCCGGCATGCAAGACGCTCGCGACCTCATCATAGAGATGATGAAAGACGATTGACCACCAACTGTGTGTCTTAAAATTGTTTCCTTTGGTCACAATTATTTAGGGCTTTACGGTCACCAAAGAGTCTTCAAACCAAATGACAACACATCCTGTTTTTCTAGTAGAAGAGAGACTAGTGACACTAAAAACTTCATGATTGCTTAAACTGAGAATGAAAACGGAGCATTTTGAAAAAGATGCCAAAGATAATCATGTTATTCAGTTTATTGCTGCTGCTGTTGTAACTATGGATTATGGGACATTTGAATATGAGTAAACTGATACGGAAGTGTGTGTTTGTGTTGTTTTTGCTAGATGATAAGATACTTTAATTGGTTTATACTGTAACTTGCTGACTTGTCAGTAAGAATAGTCTATAATCCAAATGTCTGTGTATTAATTTTGTAACTTGACATTTCTGTCTTTAAATGTATTTTTGATGCCAGAAATCAAGTGAAGATTTAATCAAATTGGTGAGGGACTTTTGATAACCATTAAATATTAATTGAAATGACTGAATGTGTTTCTCATTTTTGTAACAAAAATCCCATAATGTTACTTTTTAGCATCAATGACATCATTTTTAGAATCTTATTTCCTGTTTTTTTTTATGATGTCATGGTCTGTTAGTTCAGGCTGATTTCAGCTCTTCTTTGATGACAGAGCAGGACCATGTGACTTTGGTTGTCACAGTAACAGCTTCCTTGGCAACAGGCTGTCTCTATTGTGACATTCAGTAAGCTTTTAGTTTCCCAGGATTCCTTTGGGTCTGTACCTGGACAGAATGGACTCGGGTAAAGTCTGCATTTAAAACAAAGCCTAAATATGATACGGTCTCGTGTTATTTTTATTGAAAAATAGGTTAATATGATTTTTTGTTTGTTTTCTATTCCTGAAAGAGCCTGAATTAAAGTCATTCCATTTGAATAGGTATGTATAAAAAATAATAATAATTGAGGTTTTTTTTTCTTTCATTTCTTTATCATTTGTATTTTTAAGGAACTGATAACATGTTTGCTTGTAGGATTTCATTTCTAGCTCAACCAAAGAAGTCCAAGACGGTTTGGGCCACAACACCTTGGTACAAATTTTTTATGTACTTTAACTTGAGTATAACCTGAAATTATTTTGTCAACCATAAGTACAAATATAGGCTTAGGTTTTTAAGCAGCACTACCCAAATATCCAAATAAATAAATAAAATAAAACAGCTGTTTCATCCCTTGATCCAGCTGACTCCTCTGTTGTGCTTGTGTTGTGGGATTCAGGATACTGACATGGGGAAACCAGGAATCGATACGGCCGCTGTCCCGCTCCGCACTGCAAGCCGTTCCGAGCCCCAGAATAAAGGCTCTGGCCCAGCCTAAGAAAGACTTCTGCCTCCAGCTCCAGCTCAGGTAGCGAGAAACAGCACATCAACAAATGTCTTAAAACTTCCTTTTTATTTAGTTTATGTATATACAATTGGGGCTTTACAATTGAGAAGGGGTGTTAATAAAATAAATTAAGAATAATGAGTAAAGAATGCCTAAAACGCAGGTATCTAAACAACATGCCGTTTCAGTCTAGCATTGTTTAGATACAGCAAAGCTTCTAAAAACATGCCGCGCCACTGTTAAATGCATAAATTCAATGTCCTGCATTTATTGCATTTTATTTAATTTTCCCTTAAAAATATACATGTACATGTTCACATCATTTACTCATCCTGAATATATTTTAAAAAAAAAAACATAAATAAAAAAGTTGATGGTTCCATTGACTTCTGTAGTATTTTGTTCCATACTCTGGAAGTCATTGGGGACCATCGGTTTGGTTACCAATATTCTTCAAAATATCTTCTTTTGAGTTCAGCAGAAAGAAGAAACTCATACAGGTTTGGAATAACACAAGGGTGAGTAAATGAAGAATTTTCATTTGTGAGTGAACTATCAAGTGACTATTAAGTGTGCAGTTATTAGAAATTAGACATGTTTACTGACAGTCCCACCTACTCCTACTGGCTGGAACAGGTAATGTTTAAATGCCAGTTAAATAAGGGCTTGAAACTGCTGTGAGCTAAATGAACAAACCGTTCACACAGAACCTGTTTGTGTTTTTAAAAACACGTACAAAAATGGAAAAGAGCACAAAATCTTGAGGCGTGTTAAACACACCATACAGCCATTAAATCACCAATAAAAGTTTTGTTTACATAATGTGTGTGCGCTATATGTATATTTATTACGTATATATAAATACACACACATACAGATATATATATATATATATATATATATATATAAACATAGCATTTTTCTTGAATATATACATGCATGCATGTGTATACATAATAAATATACACAGTACGCACACATTAATGTAAACAAAAACTTATTTTGGATGTGATTAATTGTTTGACAGCACTATTCACAATATTACTGTTTTTATGTACCTGTATTTTTTATCAAATAAATGCAACCTTGGTAAACATAAGAGACTTATTTCAAAAACATTACATAATCTTACCAGCCCCAGTGGTACTATATGAAGAGCTCACACTATATTGTGTGAGCTCAGCTTTAGCTGCTTCAGCTTATACGGAAGGAACATTTCAGTTAATAATGAATGAGTTGAGGTCAGGATTCAGAATCAAGCATGTGACGACTTCTAGTTTGCCCTATACCTTTAGTGGAAATGAGAATGCAATCCACAATTCCTGCTTTTCATTTTTTGGATGCTTTGGGGTCATGCAAGTATACAGGTCATATTTTACACCATACATCATTTGATCAAATATGCTATCAAAAGTAATTAGGTTATTCATTTCCTAGCAGTTCTCTGCTGCATTTATCAAGAAACACTGCTTTCTTTCTTACCGGCAAATTCCTTTCATATTACAAGGAAAAAGTGCATTAAAATTCTAACTTTCTCTGCCCAACTGCCCCTTTTCCACCCAGCAGTCCGGTTAAAGATGCCCAAGTCCTCTGAATGAGCAGGTTGTGTCTGAAGCCAGAGAGATTTTATGAGATAATGGATAAAATGAATTTGGTTCTCTGAGTCCAGCTGGCAAGAGTGTTTCCAGCCCCGTTCTCCACCAGAGAGCATAAAAAACCAAAAAAAACAAATCGCTCTTATAAAAGACCATGCTGAGAAATATGGGTGTGATTAGCATAAACACTCTCCAAATCCTAGTTTCACTTGTTCCTAGCAAGCATCCTGTAACACTCGTCCTATTGTCTTGTTTGAAAAGGCGGATTTTCTCTCGGATGTCAGACGTTCCCTCTGCAATCTTCCTGCAGGAAAGAGGAAGAGGAGGAGAGAAGAAGGATGAAGATCTCCCACCCTTCCTCTCATGCAGTGCAGTTCGAGAACGTTGTCCATCTAGCGACTCCCAAAACCCGAGGAAGAAGCGCCCAGGAAGTGAAGTAAGAGGTCAAACGAGAACCTGGACACATTCATGAGATCTTTCCAGAACTAAAATTAGCTCCTGCTGAGGAGGAAGCCAAAATTCAACATCTGTTTTTTCAGTAGCGCTCTGTGTGTGTGAGAGAGAAAGAGAGAGAAGATGCTGTCAGACAATAGACCACTGTCTGGTGTGTAACCTCTGGCAAGTCTTGTGTTTGACCACAGAGGTCTTTTTTAAATCTTAAATCACAATCTCAGATCTGGGCTCAATTTCATCTCCAAGCTGTTTTACAGACAAACATATTGAGTCAGTTTTGTTGTTGTATAATTTTGTTTGTGAAGACTTCATGTCGCTTATATTTTGCGAGAATTCTGTGGTAAATAAATCGTCTGCATGCAGGCCATTATGTTCATTTCTGGATTCAGCAGAACAATTTTTTGTAACCTGTGGATTTTTGTTACATAACATCTTGAGAACATGTGCTTTTTGCTAGAAGAAAGCTTTGATTCTTATCAAACCAGAAGCAGCAGATGTTTTTTGCAGGTCTTGTTAAGATTCCACATTAGAAAAAATAGTGTGCGAGTTACCAGCAGGCTTATCGTTAACTAAAACCTAAAAAAAAAAAAAATCCATTACTTGAAATAAACATTAATTGAAATAAAATATAAATATAAAACAAACTTTAAAAAAAAAAGTTTTTCAGCTAGTTGCTAAAGGCATGTATAAGGCCTTTTATATGATATGTTTTTGTTGTATAAGGCAACAGAAACATATTTAGTGTATTTAGTATGTTTAACATATTTAGAAAAATCTCAAATCTGTGTTCAGATTTGCTTGGAAACCATTCAGAATGTTTTTGAAAGAAGTCTATTATGCTCACCAAGACTGCATTTATTTGATCAAAAATACAGTAATATTGTGAAATAATATTACTGTTTCAAATAACTGTTTTCTTTTTTAATATACTTTAAAATGTAATTTATTCCTGTGATGCAAAGTTGAATTTTCAGCATCATTACTCTAGTCTTCAGTGTCACATGATCCTTCAGAAATTACTCTAATATACTGATTTGCTGCTCAAGAAACATTTTTTATTATCAATGTTGAAAACAGTTGTGCTGCTTCATATTTTTGTGGAAATTGTGATTCTATGATGAATAGAAAGTCCAAAAGAACAGCATTCATTTGCAACACTAAATGCCTTTACTGTCATTTTAGATCAATTTTAATGCATCCTTGCTGAATAAAAGTATTAATTTCTTTCTGTAGTTCTCCTCACTCATTGTTATGTGAGCATGACTGTCCCATCTGGCACGCGAGTCCCAGTGTAAGGAACGTGGTCGTCTCACCTCGAATCCTCCAGCTGGCCAACCCCAAAACCAACCACCCCAACTTCACCAGCAACAGACAGGTCTGAACTTACAGGAACAACATCGCTTTTAAACCAAGAACTGGTGCTTAATTCATTGTGAAGCCAAGTTTTACATATCCAAACCTCATTCACATTGGCTTTGGGTGTTTGTGTGCAGACATTCATCTCATATGCAGCTCAAACAGCCAAGATGACATCCAGACTCGAGCAGCTCTCGCTGCCCAAACTAAGAAAGAACAGGCACTTCTATGAACCTGGACGACCAGAGAGTCCAATCCGAACTGTAAGAGACACACTGTGCTTAACCTCAGGTTATTGCCATTCCTGTCCCCACTTTTAACATGGGGTAAAGGAACATTTCACATTTATTTTCACATTTGTAATTTAGAGGCGGGTTTAGCACCGCTTTTAACCCGGGATTATAAATGCAGGATCAGCACCGCAATTCCTGCGTTAACCCCGCATTTCGGTGCCAAACTGTACCGTGACAGTGAGAAACATACATGTGCCTCATATTAACGTGCTTTGGACAGTCATGGAAAGCCGCGCATTGTATAAACAGTTGTTTCAGTTTTTGAGGAGAAAAATGTCAAATGGTGACAAAAAAAATGCATCTTGTGGAGTGAAAAAAGAGAGCTCAAAAAGTCAATTCAGGAAAAACTTAATAGCAGTCTGCAATTTATAATATGAAAATGCGCAATGCTAGAGCCCTTATGTAAACGGGTCGTGTGTTGCATTCGTCCAATCAGTGACAATGACAGCACAAATATGCAGATAAGAACAGAGTTAACCCCAAGATAACCCTTGATTCATTTTATTCAGGTTTTAAGCCCGAAACACACTGCACGATTTTTGTCCCAGACGAAAGATTGGCATCGTGAAACAATTTGTAACAAAATTGCAATTTCTGTGATCGTGGCTCCTAATCGGTGGTCCTGTGTTGTACAGTGAGAGAGGTTCAAAGACGGCCAGTCAAAGTCTTGCGACCAAAGATAGCCTACGATACAGAATGATCATCGCACAGTGTGTTAAAAACCCGTAGAAATTGTACTGTATATGTATAAATTGTAAATGCAACAAATGTTGTTCACAAATTACAGTAAACTATACAGATTGACCAACCAGAATCAAGTACATCAGGCCCTGTTTACACCTGGTATTAAAGAGTTAGTTCACCCAAAAATGAAAATTCTGTCATTAATTACTGTCCCTTATGTCGTTCCAAACCAGTAAGACCTTCGTCCATCTTCGGAACACAAGTTAAGATATTTTTGATGGAATCCGAGAGCTTTCTGACCCTGCATAGACAGCAAAGCAACTACTGGGTTCAAGACCCAGAAAGGTAGTGAGGACATCATTAAAATAGTCCATGTGACATCAGTGGTTCAACCTTAATTTTATGAAGCTACGAGAATACTTTTTGTGCACAAAGAAAACAAAAATAATGACTTTATTCAACAATTTCTTCTCTGCCATGTCAGTCTTCGATGCATGTTCACGAGAGTACCACGATGCATGAGTTTGATGCTACTGACGCAGGAGCCGGTGTTCTGACATAAAACCTGGGCGCCCTGCACCTTGTTTACAAGCAGAGGAAGACACATGCTGTACATAAAATGCTGTACATGTCTTCGTAAACATATCTGAAAATTTCAACAGAGAGGATGACTAGCAATTTTTTGCCCAGCCTTACTCATTTGAATCAGAATATACAGACGTTGAACTAAGGGAGATGAATGTCCTACATAAGAACATCAGCAGCATCACACTCATGCATCATGGTACTCTCATGAACGCATGTCGAAGACCGAAACAAATTGTTGAATAAAGTCGTAATTGTTGTTTTCTTTGCACACAAAAAGTAAAATTATGGTTGAACCACTGATGTCACATGGACTATTTTATCGATGTCCTACTTACTAGGTTTCTGAGCCTTGAATGTGTCAGTTGCACTGCTGTCTATGCAGCATCAGAAAGCTCTCAAATTTCATCAAAAATATCTTAATTTGTGTTCCAAAGATGAACGAAAGTCTTACGGGTTTGGAACGACATAAGGATGAGTAATTAGTGACAGAATTTTCATTTTTGGGTGAACTATCCCTTTAAGATGCGTTTCTGTCAATCCAATCACAAGTGGACAATGCTAAATATGGGGTCTGAAACATTTTGACCTTGTCCACTTTTTTACCACTTCCAGAGAAAGTCAAAAACGCATTCAACTGGATTGCTTTCATAGTGTAGATGGTCACGTGGTTGAATGCATTCAAACAGCTACCAAAAACCGCCTCCTCTCTGCTTACTTATCTAACTGTTAAACTCTAAAACAAACATTTGGTTTGTAAAGCACAAAGTTCTCTTACCAGTCCTGATTCTAACACAAACCCACAGCTTTCAGCGTTGCTTTGTGGGTATCAATGAAGAAATAAATGCTGCTGCTCTCCATATCGTTTTCTGTTGTCTCCTTATGTGTTCATAAGTAAATTAAATAAGTAAATTGCATTAAAAAAAAAAAAAAGTTAAGTAAATTGCACGAACCTATTTCACAATATTAGATCGAAAGATCAGAAAAGGCCCATACATACACCAACCATAGACTCATAGAAATCAAGAAAGTGGTCAAAAGTGGACAAAAGATGGATTAAAACGCCAGCTGTAAACGGGAATGTGCCTCCATTGTGTACTTATGATCCAATCGACCAAAACACATCTGAATACCAGGTGTGAACAGGGCCTTAGAGAAAAATAAAATATAAAACTTTTGGTCACTTTTTTTGTCGTTTTTGTTGGTAGTACGACATGAAATTTGTCTGGACTTCCAATTGTGGATTGATTCAGCCGTCTTTGGCTTCTCTTACAGGTGTCTAGAGGAGCAAGAATCGCCACGGCGAGTGCCCGAATCCAAGCTTTATCCACTCCTAAAGCCCTCTCTAAAGATTACATCCCACCCAGAGAACCAACATGGCAGCCCTGAGAAAACAAGACAGACCACAAAGCTGTGGTTTCCAGCACATTCATTATCTGTAGTTATTGTATTTTGTCCCTTTCTCACCACCTTCCTTTTCCTATCAGGAGCTTGTTGATTGGTTGAGCTCTCGTTGATTTCGCTCTGGTTTTCTAATCACAGTCTCAGATTTTGACTCTGAACTACTTTTGACTGAAATTTAAGTACTACATTATTCTTAGCCTGCTGCCAAACCTGCCTGGCTCCTCAAACAGGACTCTGTGTTTTACGCCTATAGTGTTTCCAGATTGTCTCTTTTTTTGGATTTCTGTCTAGCCGCCGCTTTCTGTGAGAAAATGCTGCAAGAATATCTATGATTATCAGCATCTGGTTTGAACATCAGTGTAAGATTTCTTGCCTGGACTTTCATTCTGCACATTCACCTAGATTACACTTCTGTACTAGAATCATGTGAATTAATTTAAAAAAAAAAAATATACATACATACACATATATATACACACACACATTTTTTTTTTATTATTATTTCACCTGTGTGCATTGGCAAGTATTTCAATAGTTACATTGTATTTACTGTTAAAAAATAAACCACTTTTAAAAGGTAAATCTTAGTATTTAAATATTTTAATTTTCCATTGTTGTGATTCTGTAATTGAACAATTAAAAAAATAAAGGAGTTGTCAGTAACTGAAAAACGGTCACATTTTTGCACGTGTTTGGACCCTGTAGAGTTGCTCATGTCACTACAGGAGCCAGTTGGACCCCAGATCAGTCCAGTTTTCCTTCTCTCACTATCTTTTCCTGCTGTTCTCTCAAAGTCTTTCCTATTCCCATGATCCTTCTCTAACTCTCTCTCTGACCCATGGGTGACAGATTCCACTTGAGTCTGTCGAGTTGTCGTGGTAACACACAATGCCACGGCTCTCCTTCAGCCATTCAGATTCAGTAAACAGATCTAGTTCCTCTCACTGTATTAACTCATCAAACAGAACCGAGTCAGAACCCCATCAGGCGGATTTACTGGTGAAGGATTCATGTGTAAATAACATCAGTGATCAAACGGGGGAGGTATTCCAACATATATAGTCATGTTTAAAATAATAAAACTAAATATTGTGGGGGTTTTTTTAAGGTGTTGCAGAGATGCATTACCAACATGGGAGCCCAAATAGAGCCTCAAACAAACACCAAAAACAACAAACCTGTGGATTATTGTGATGTTTTATCAGCTGTTTGGACTCTCATTCTGACAGCACCCATTCACTGCAGAGGATCCGTTGGTGAGCATGTGATGTAATGCTACACTTTTACAAACATGCTCCTATGAAGAAGTAAACTCATCTACTGTACATCTTGGATGACCTGAGGGGAAGATGTGGAAGGAAAACTATATATTACAAAAATAATAAATAAAGTAGAAGAAGAGAGTCAAGCGAACCAGTAAGTGCTGTGATCTGGCCACCTCAGAGGCACGCTAGTCTACCGCAAGAGCATTTAAAGCCTCTCTAAACCGGCGCAGCTGAAATCAATCAGAGCCTCGTCGACTCTGAAACCAGTGAACGCTGAGTGTTCTGATTGGTGCAGGAGGGGGCGGAGACTAGTGCAATCAACCAATGATAATGTGATCTAGTAGCTCACTGCATTGCGCTCTTTCTTTCACTCATATGGATTTTTTATTTTATTTACCAAAATTTCTCACAATGCCTAAAGTTTCATATTTTATCGGGTTCTAGCTGTGTTATTTTAATATCTTCCAGGATATGCCAGGAAACTTGCTGCAGTGTGTTTGTGTTCAGCTTAGCATCTACACTGCAGTCAAATGAACATGTTTGTTTTTCCGTTGAGGGTGTGGGATGTTTTTTCACGCCCCACTGCTCAAACACACACACACACACACACACACTCATATACCACTGCAGTCAGCTGCACTCTGCCAACCATGTAAAAGTTGCCTCGTTTGTTCATCCTTTGCTTACTTGGATGTGTTTAAAGATTTGAATATTTTATGAAACGCTGCCATCAGCATTTGAGTCTGCCTGAGGCTTCCTGTCTCTGTTTTTCACATGGACTCTGTTTAGTCCACTCTTTCATTTTAAAACCTCTTTTGCTCTCTTTAACACGTTTCAGTTGGTGTCCAGGTTTTCAGACACATTCAGAACAAGCTCCCAGAGAAAATGTAGGCTACTGCTCAGACGTTGCTCTTTCCTAGATTATGAAACTTAAATTGAGATATCAGGCATAATTCTCCAATAATTCCTTTTAAGAAATAAAGAATCGAGAAACAATTTGACTTACAGTAAACAAAATGTGGCATTTTCATACTAATCTTTGACTTTTGAATGCAGATATCATCTGAGCAGAGTTTGAGACATTGAGATTTCTTTTGCACTTCTAGTGAAGACTGAGATTACTGTGGTCTATTTTTGTAGAAGAAAAACTGAGAAGCAGAAGACATGTTGATTTTTTTCTCCATTTAATCTCATATTAGTGTCTAGCACAAACAATTGAGATGATAAAGAGATTTATTTGTTATTTTTTAGCTTCATAAATAAAGACATAGGTAAAGAGTAACTTTCTTTGCTTTTCTATGTTTCTCAATTCCATGATGATCCTCCTAATGAGAAAGCAAACAAGATCTAACTAATCATTCAACACAAGAAATCAAACCCTGAAAATACGGATGTAATTTTTTTTATATACAGATGCTTACATTTAGTTTATTTACTTACATTTAATAGTTATTAAGGCAATAAAAATAGGCTATATGGCATACACTTTTAGATAAAATTTAAAAAAATAAAATAAGACCCATATGGGTCTTCAAACTTTAGAAAACATTCTCAAATAAGAAAAGAGAGACAGTGAGATGGTCTACTGAACAACCACTGGAGCAGAAAGAGAAAAACAACATGAAGAACATGAAGATCTTCCATCAGTCCTTCACTGATCCCAGTTCAGCAGGGAGACCTTCTGCTTTCCTCCACAGAGCGTTTCGCATCCTGAACCATTTCTACAGGACAGATAGAAAGAGAGATTAGGTTGATTGTAAATCAGGAGATATCATTGTAGCTGAACGTTTAAATTTTCTGAAAAGTATATTTTCTGGAGTGGCGTTTGCAGTATGTTTTCAATAGGTATGTTTACATGTACCATTTTTTTTGTCAGACGGAATAAATCCGATTTCAGATTCTGAAAGTTGTTTATATGCGCACAAGGTATTTTTAAAAGAGTCAGATTCAAGTGTTTACATCGCTTCAGGTCCACAAGTCTAAATTTATTTCAGATCAAGCTCAATCAGATTAACTGAGGTGTTTCATGAAGGCTTTTCCGATTAGGCCATCAATGGATTATTTGAATACATGCAAATGTAGCTAATGTTATCCATTTCAGCACACGTTGTGAAACATTTGACTTATGAAATGGAGTAAATATTTCACTTTTACACACACACACACACACACACACTAATCCTAGAGTATCCTAAATTAGCTGATTTTCATAGAAACAGACAGTTGCACAACAGCTCTGAGGTACAATGATCTTTAACACTAGCATTGCAACACACTTGCAAAACTGTCAGTGTTTTACATAACAATCCATGAGAGTATATAAAAAGCTCTGTATAAAATCCCCTTCTTTGGTAGGGTGACTCTATACATCTGCTTTTTTCTGGTTTGTAAAATTGCATAAAATGTCCTATTGTTTTCATACTTGCTAAAGGACTGCAGAGAGACCATCAATAGGAAAACAAAGCCAAACCTAAGACATTTTAGGCAATTAAGCGGCGCAGTCACGCTATTTTTGGTAACATTTTGTTTGTTCACCTAAAAAAAACACAAACACTCCACTATTTTTCAGAAGAAGAACAGCAAACACTTTGTGCACTGCATTTCTGTGTTTGTGTGAGCAGAAATCAGGCAGTGCCGCTCATCTTCACCTCACAGGATTTAGTGCAGCATAGCGTTTGACTCTGAGCCAAATACCTTGCATCAGAGTATCCACCCATCACTGACCCTACAGCACATACACACAGAGTCTGTGTTTACTAGCCAACACGGCGAGCAGGCATGACCGGTTTACAGAGAGAGAAAGAGAGGTGCACACCTGTTCCTCATACCGCACCCTTTGCGCTGAAGTTTTCTTAGCATTAAAATAATGCAAAGTGGTGATATCATTTCCCCCAGAACCAGGACAGAGTTTGTTATTCAAACCAATTTTCCCTGGGTCATAATTTGCATATGAAATAAAGCCATATATGAGGCACTGCATTTGCTTTCATGATAATTTTGCACATTTATAGTCTTGAAAAACGATCATATAGGGTTCTAAAAAGCCTTAATTCACACTTCCACAAATTAAGGCCTTAAAAAGTCTTAAGTCAGAGCAGAAATCAAGAGTCATGGCATTATATGTTGCATGTGACGCAATAAAAATATTATCCTCCTCTGTATTTTTGTCTTGTTTTCTGATATCTAAACATCCTTAAATCAAGATGCATTTAATTAAGATGCAAAAAGAAAATAAGAAGTCTCTGTTTTCTGAAGGAATTATTCAAATGAAGTAAATATCTGCCAAAGGTGTATGAAAACTTGTTTTCACTTTGAATTAAGTTGATTTTTCTAATCCTATTGGCAGATATTCTCACTTCATTTTGATCAGTTTCACAGAAAACAAGACTAAGTCATTTTGCTTCTCAAGTAAATGTGTCTTGATTTAAGAATCTTTATACATTTGAATGGGAAAACAATGCAAAACACCTGAGGATAACCATCACTTTTTTGCCGTGTGACCATAAGGTGGTTTGAAGCAGAGCAATTCAAGCCATAAGCCATTTTTTTGCGTTGCTTATCCTTGTTTTGGAAACCATTATAGGATACTTTGATGAACAGAAAGTTCAAAAGAACAGCTTTTTCTTGAAACAAAAATCTTTTGTGACGTTATAAATGTCTTTACTGTCACTTTTAATCAATTTAATGCATCCTTTCTGAATAACAGTATTATTTTCTTTCCAAACCCACCTAAATCTTTAATGTTATATGGTATATTAAATATTACTTGTGCATGAGTGAATACATTTAAGCACACTGTATACATTCACACACCCCTAAAACGGTGAATTGCTAAGCCTGTTCTATTATGTAGGATGATTTATCACAAAGGCGTTCACATTTTGTATAAATGCATTTGCCTTTTCACAATCATAGTGACAGAAACAGACCAGCCTCAAGAAGGAATGTGTTTCCAGTAAAATTCTGTCTAATTTCACGCTGTCAGCACTGAAGTATTGCTCACAAGCTCTGAAGTATCTATTAGATACTGTAAGTAGACACATTACAGCATTACTAACTGCCCCATTACATCATGACCCCTGTGTGGGTTTTTCATTGGAATGAGTGTGTTTAGAAATCAGACACAATGCGTTTGAACATGTGGACCATATCCGTAAGAGGGAAGGCGCATCCGGAGGCGTTCTGGGTCGCCTATTGTGCGCCAACGCTCTGTTTATGGTCAGTGTCAGCTCTCCATTCACAAGCCTTTGGTTTTTAACGCTGTCAGTGTGTTATTTTGAGCTGGTGACAGCAAAACAGGAATGAAGACAATGCATGAGAGAAGCTTGCATCATGGGTAATGTGGCTTAGTGGTTAAAGATCTCATGTGTTCACTGAAAATTTGTAAGTTGACACCCCAGAAGAGTTGATCCATGCACTTTCATTGTGCAATTAAGACTTTTAACCTCCAGAGGGACTCAGTCTGTATAAATTAAGTCACTTTGAGCAATGACTTTGGAAGCATTATTATTTACTTTAACATTTATTGCTGTCATTAACTTTCCCTGATCAAATAAATTCAGGCATTGTCGTTATGCAATAAAGGCTCATAAACCATATGTCATAGCCTACCATGTTGATTGAACCAAAATGTACACTGGTATTACCATATTTTTGGATACACAACATATTATGTTTTTAACAACATTACTATGTGATTACATTTGTAATGTAAATGCCATGGTACAATCCCGTGCTAAAACATATTATCACATGAATTATTATTATCTATTAATTATTATTGTTTTTAGAACGTTCAAAACATCCAGTTTTTTAAATGTTATAAAAATAAGGTCAGAGAAAACATTAAGGCAAGGTTCAATTTTATCATTTTGCAAACATTATATGAACGTTATTTTGAATGTTCTATAAACTAGTAGGCTAGTAAGTAGTAGCCTAAGGTTTAAAAAAAGACTTGTCAAAAATGCTTCAGAAAAATTTTGAAAGATGTATAATGTTTTTGTGCAAACGTTTTGAAAAATAACTTTAATAGAAAAAAATGATTGTTCATAACTTTGAGATAACCTTGTCAGAACGTCGTTAGCCAAAGTTCAGGGAATATTATATTGCAATTCCATATCATACAGCTAATCATTTTTGAAAGGTGCATTTTACATTATTATTATTATTATTATTATTATTTAAAAAATTACATTTAATTATAAATATATTTGTATTAAGACAGTTCTGCCTACAGTAAATATTTAAAAAAGAATAAGAATTAAAAGAATAAAAAAAAAAAATATAGATTATTATATAGATTAAAAAAAAAACCGCGAGCGCTCCCATTCGACCAATCAGAAAGAAGCGGCAAAACCGCAACGCTCCCAATCGGCCAATCAACGTACGCGTTCTAGTTTGTTGCGTCGCGTCGCCCGATAGCGCTGTAGATGAGGATCTCTTGATAAACTCACCGCTGTCTCCTCTTCGCTGAGTCCACACTCCGCTGCGATCAGCATCAGCGTGGCGTCGTCGGGGTGTTTGCTGACCTTCGTGAAATTCTCCTCCAGAACTTTAATCTGATCCTCCGCTAAATGCATCCCGAACATCGCCATCGCGTTTCCACTCGCGCTCATGTTTCGACTCCAAACAGACAAACGGACTGGAAACTAAAATCACAGCTCGACTGATGTCAGCCTCAGCGTCCCATGCAAATAAAGTCCAAAGTCGGGAAAGAAGCGCCAGCCTCCACGAGGAAATGCTGTGTGAAAGGGAAAGCACAAAGTCAGTGTGAGATGCGCGAAGTTGAGTGCGCTGAGGCGTCAGAAGTGAGTACTGTACCTGATAATGGCCAAACTCCATCTGCTCTCAGCTCTGATCTTTCACTGCATTATGTAATGCCCCTCCGGGTGACGTCACAGCGGGGCTGAAGTGTGACAGACCTTTGAAAGTACATCAATGAGGTCATGCTGTGCTTACCTCATAAAACCTGGCAAGAACATGCCCTGGCTATTTTACCTCCAAAAAAAAAAAAAAAAAAAAAAATCTTAACAGATTTTATGTGTATTTTTTAATATCAATTCAATGTAAATTTTACATTTAGTACAACAAAACGTACCGTGATGTATAAAAGCTTTAAAATAGTATAGAATTGCTATTAAATTATTATTATTATCATCATATATTTCATGTATTTAACATATTAATATTTATTTAATATACCAAAAATATTTGTAGTGGTATAGTAGTGTACTTTAAATTAATATGTAATTGTTATTAAATAGATAAGTAAATGAATAATAATAATTATATTTATTTTATGTAATATAATCATTTAACAAAACATTTATTATTATTATTATTACTTCATGTAACATTAATATTTATTTAATATATTAACAATATTTTTAGTAGTAGTGTACTTTAAAATATAAGTAATTGTTATTAAATAGATAAATATGAATAATAATTATTTTATTGATTGTATTACATATAATCAGATTTACAAACTTTTATTATTATTGCTTCATGTAATATTAATATTTATTTAATATATTAATAACGTATAATAGTATAGTAGTGTATTTTAAAAATAATATGTGATTGTTATTAAATAGATAAGCATGAATAATATTTTTTATTTTATTGATTGTATGTAATATAATCATTTAACAAAACATTTATTATTATTTTTATTATATATTTAATGTATTTAATATATTAATATTTATTAAATATATTAATAAATCATATTTATAGTAGGTTTTTTTTTCTTTTTGCTGAGCTTGCTCACATGAAATGTGAAACTCATACAGGCTGTCCAGCAGTCGTCAGCAATTTGATCATATCTAGTTTGTACAAATACAGTTCTTTTATTGAATTGTATTGATTATCTCTCTGTCTGTCTTCCATCTCAGGTAAATTCAGCTAAATTCAGCCCCCTGGATGTGTTTTTACAGATCTGTTGGCTGTTTCTCCATCAGTGATGGGAAGGCAGTAGTTTACAGCACATGACTGTGAAGCATCAGAAGAATGCCGAGCGGTGAGTTCTCTGAAACAGAAACACCAGTCTGTCATGTCCTGAAAACACATGTCTGCTGTAGAGGAGCCCGCGGCGTTTGTCAGAGGAGAACTCAATGGAGGAGGAGGCTTCTGTGGAGGGGGAGAGGAAATGGGGGACACGGATATCCACACTCCCACAAAGAGACCACTGGACCTTCTGGACTGATTATATATCACTTTACATGCTACACAACCCATATAGAGTAAGCATACACAACACAACACACACACACACACACCCTCATTCTGGGGAGCTGCATTCTTTCAGCAGTTATAACTTTGATAGCATTTTTATAAGTTGATGTCTGGAGTTGTTTAAAAGAGTAGATTTTCATGAAATATGTCATCTTTTTCAGTGCTGCTTTCTTGATGATATGTGATATAATTTGATCTGCTTCTGTCAGATTCACCTGCCCTGGTTAATGAAACATTGACAGTGTAACACAAGACTCTTGCCACTTGCAGGTCACTAGTGGAACTACAATAACATATACTTTTATTTATTAATATTTTAAATTAGCTTTTATTATGATATTTACAGTTTTATTTTTAGTTTAAATTTGAGTAATTTTATGTGCTTTTTCATTTGTATTTGTTCTACTCATTTTTATTTCAGTTTTAGTTTTAAAGAATTTAGTACTTCATCTTATTTTTTCAGTTAGTTTCAGTTTTATTTTTGTTATTGAGACTATAGTTTTTATTGATATTTTGAATTAATTTTTTATTTATATATATTATTTTTAATTTTAAAGTTTTAGTTTTTTTGTGTTGTTATATAGTTAAAATATTTTTTTTTTATTTCAGTTAAATTTTATTTGCCAAGGCAACATTTCTAATTTTTAAGGTCAAGTTAAACTTTTTAATCTAATATTTATATTTTATTTTAATTTTTAGTAGTTTAATTTCAGTTCTAGTTCTAGTTTAGAATCTAATTCTCTTTCGGATTAAGTTCTGTTTGCGCAACTGAGAAGATGCTAATTTTATAAAATCCATCACTGTTTTAGAATTTGCATTACATTTTATGTTATTGTTGTTTTTTTATATAATCTTAAAGGGGACCTATTATGCAAAAATCACTTTTATAAGGTGTTTGAACACAGTTGTGTGGCTGCAGTGTGTGAAAACATCGAGCCTATAAT
>JAFVLL020016560.1:0-2500 GCA_021397915.2 Tor tambroides
CAAACACACACACACACACACACACACACACACACACACTCACACACACACACACGCAAACACACACATGCAAACACACACACACACACACAAACACTCACACACACACTCACACACTATGGCCTTTAGAATGGAAAATCAACGTACTGCTTACTGTATAGTATTAAATTGATTTTTTTTTTCAATACAAGCAAATTGATACTGAAACTTTATTTGGACAGTACTTATGGGTGAAGCTGATATACTCACCAGCCACTTTCTTAGGTACAAGAAAGCCAATTACATGGCAGCAACTGCAATTACGCTGAAGTCCAAACTGAGCATCAGATAGTATATTAAGGAACTGTTTAACTCATAAAAATTAGTCTTAAGGTTAATGTTTTTCAGTGTAAGACACTATTCTTCTCAGCATAGTAGGCAAGGAATCAGCAAAAATAAAGCTGTTTATTTCGCTTTAGTAGGTTTGACATTTTGCATGGAGATTTTCTGCCAACCAACAAATTGCATATATATATATATATATATATAATACAAATAATGTTTAAATAAGTATAGTTAAATTTATAAGTATAGTCTGTGTATGTGTTGAACATAGGAAAAAGGGAAAAAAAGTACTCTAGTCAAATCTGGAGCAAAGATATCTTAATGCAGAATTGATCATTTTTAATAATGAAAGAATTAGTTAAGGGTCTAATTACTTCTGCGCAATAGGTGTATATTTAATAAATGCAAAACTCCTCCTTACTTGGATCACATTCATATTCCCTGATTAAACACACAAACAAAGGCATTACCATCATAAACACAGCGGGACGTGCCTCTGTATGATTTCCAGCTAAAATATCAACATCCGTTTACTTGATTTGATCTTTAATGCAAGTGTTTGTTCTTAAAACATGTTATGAAACGCTGGAAAAATGTTATGTTTTAGAATTGCAGGCTGAATAATAAAAATAATGATGATTTCTCTTTTGGTTTTATTTCACTGTAAATTTCTATGCAGGACTTTGATTAGTATTTTCTTGATTTATTTGGTTATTGTTTATTTATTGTTACTGTTATTTTTTTGCTGTCAGTACAGCAATCTATTTTATAATTTTCAAAGGCTTATGATGCTACATTTTGGCCCACTTGTTCACCCTCACCCAAATACTAGCCAGCTGCACTCATTCACACTCATTAAATACTCACTCACTTCACCACCTCACTGTCCGGTCTCGTCTTGCACTGCTCACTGTACAGACTTGTCCGACTGCTTACCTGGATTTTGGATACTTGGCTTTATCATACCTTGCACTTCTCTCGCTGTTCACCTGCAACAACATCAAACAGATTCCTATAGCCAAATTAAGTGGTGACTGAGATTTGTATCGACTGCTTCTACTTACCTGCACATTCCCAGTATGTAAACTCTCTAATAAAACTCCAGTATCTGCATATTATTGTCTCCTCTTGTGTTTGTGACAGAAGACCAGACCAATAACAATATGGAGGCCGGAGCCTCATTTCCACCAACCTCCAATCCATTTGGAGAACTGGTTAGTTCACTCCGTCAGTGACTGCCATCCTCAGTGACCACTTCTTCACCCAGTGTCCACAGCAGTCCCATGGCCCTTCCAGCAACATATGCAGGCACGGTGGAAGATTGCAGCGGTTTTGTTGCAGTACTCTCTTCTTTTTGAGATGCAGCACCAGTGATTTCAAACAGACAGAGCAAAGATTGCTTATATCATCTCCTTGTTGACTGGTCATGCATTGCAATGGGAAAAGTCTATTTGGGAACAAGATGGCCCAACCACCTGCACTCTACAGGCTTTTACCATTAATTTCCATGAAGTGATTGGTCAGACCGCCAACACCCTTTCAGTGCATGATCAGCTATATCATCTCAAATAAGGAAGATTGTCTGTCACTGACTATGCTCTCCGCTTTTGCACCCTTGCCACAGCAAGTGGATAGAATGAAGCAGCACTGATCACAGCATAGCGTCAGGGACTTTCCCCTTGATTACGAGTACAGATGATGATCTACAGTGACACTGTGGGGCTTGAGAATCTCATTCAGCACTCTCTCAGAGTCTCCCAATGCCCCACTGCTTGTCATCTCAACCAATCCCCGCTGCAATCTCCACCTGCTCTGGCACCATCGTCACCTTCAGCACCAGACGCTGAACCCGTGCATATAATCTCTTTCCATCTCTCACAACCTGAGTGAATACAGTTTACCAAAATGGTCTTTGTATTCCTCAGAAACCAGTGATTGGGGTTAAGGAGTTATCCAAGCATTAATGGAAAGGAACTCAAGAGTGGTGTTACTCGAGAGTGGCCATGTATGAGATGTTTCTCAGAGGTTATAGTATATTAAAGAATGATCATATAACTTTTACGTATGCCAGGTTGACACCAGTAGAGAGTGCACGCGTACATTAGTTAAGTCTAGACTAGTGCGCGTGCGCATTTAGAGTGAGTTCTTTCACTGCATTTAGAACGATCACGAATTC
>JAFVLL020016560.1:7500-27499 GCA_021397915.2 Tor tambroides
CAACTCAACTCATTTAAACTCAACTCAACTCAGTTAAACTCAGCTCAACACAATTCAACTCAACTAAATTCAGCTCAACTCAATTCAGCTCAACTCAATTCCACTCAACTCAACTAACACAACTCAATAATCCATGTCCATTCACTCAGCTCAACTTAATTCAATTCAACTGAACTCATTTAAACTCAATTCAACTCAACTCATCTCAACTCACTTCATGTCCATTCACCCAACTCAAATCAATTCAACTCAGCTCAAATCAATTCAACTCAGCTCAACTCAACTCAACTCAGCTCAACTCCGCTAAGCTCAGCTCAACTCAACTCACTTCATGTCCACTCACTCAACTCAACTAAAATCAATTCAACTCAGCTCAACGCAACTAATTTCAATTCAGCTCAGCTCAAATCAACTCAATTCAACATTAACATTTATTTGGTAATGATAACTGTAAGTTATTTGATTGTATGACTGACTTTTTGTTATTATAGAAGAGGCTACTCATTTTGTAATAAAGCAGTAGTGCAGGCAGTCTCTGCTGAGTGATTTAGTCAGTTGCTCACCCCGCATCTGTTTGCACAGCAGCTGCCCTCCAGCCCCGCGGCCCTCATGACCGACGCTGGCAGAAACGCCTGCAGAAACCACACAAACACACAGTCAGCGGACACACACTCACTCATCTGTCCTTCACACTCTCTCAGACTCACCAGCAGTCCTGCTCCGATCACCCCGGGGAATAACCAGATCTTCTCAGTGATCTCCTCGCTCCTCCACACCTCTCCGTTGGGAAAAAACAGCAGGATGTTTCCAACCACGGCTAAGAGCCCGAGCAGGAAGAGCAGGTCTGCGGTGCATTTAGCACATTTACCCGTGCACATGATGACCTGATTTAGATGTTCACTTAACCTGTGAAAGAGAAGCGTCTTATATTGAAATCATGAACCATACGAGCCGAGAGAGAGTATTTAGTTATATAATATATGAATGCTGAGCAACCTTCCCTTAACTGTTAAGGTTTTTTTACAGTTTTTGCCCGTTGCTTGAACACTATAGACCCATGCTTAGACTAAAGTAACACAACTTGAAGCTTTTGTTACCATACCTCAAACACATCATTAAATAAAATTAATTAATACAGCTTGTGAAATTAATCATGTATTTGTAAATGCTGGAATCAACATTAACTAAGATTAACAAAAAGTTTAGAAGTATTTTTCATTGTTAGTTTATTTTAACTAATGTAGTTAACTAACGTTAACAAATGGAACTTTATTGTGAAGTGTTATCAAAGTGATTTTAGACAGACTTTACAAATCTTAAATCTATGACACCCTAAAATTCTTATAATGTAAAATATTACTAAATCAAATGAAACCAACATGTTAATATGATAGAGACACATCATCAAATGCCATTTAAACTTATAACTTCTTACATTATTTCCTCCTGTGGTTGTATATTCAGTTTTCCAATTCAAACACACAGAAATAAAAGCACATGAAATGACCAGTGTCCTGCATTCATGAATTTAACAATGCTATGTAGTAGCAAGAAAATGTTTGTGAACCCTTTGGAATGACCTGGATTTCTGCATTCATTTCCCATAAAATGTGGTCTAGGTCACTAACAAAAACAATAGCTCTCCTTTTTGTTGTTGTTGTTGTTTAAGACACTGAGTAAACATTCACAGTGGAAAAATTAAGGCAACCTCCATGTTTTACTTCAAAAGTTAAATGTAGTCATGTATTCAGCTAAAGACATGAAATTGAAAGTATATGTATAGGTGTCCTGTAAAATAAATAAATAAAACGAATTTGCCATATACTTCCCAACAGCAATCCAACAATTTGCCATGATGCAAAAAATTTGTACTATAGAAAGATGACAGAAAATTAATAAGAGATGAGCGGAGATAGAAAAACTGAATCACACACTAACTTAAACTGCTTTAATTAGTAAACAGGTTTTAGGACATTCAACATACGCCATACTATATCAATCCACTAATCCCAGAGAGAGGATTCAGATTATAGGTACAAAGTGCTTTGGTTTTTGTTGATCAGAAAAGAAAAAAAATCTGTCAAACACTTGTTTACATTATCACAATGACAAATAAAATGCAAATGAAGTGGTAATGATGACAAATAACCTATGTTCAAATGTAATAAAAGCAGCTAACATACATCAAATCAGTGTCGTAAGTACTGACAGTTACACTGGGGCCAGATCCCACAATACTCTGAACACAACACAACACGGGCCTGTCCCATGAAAGTAGTTGAACAAACTCAGGGTTACAGTATTAATTTTGAGTTTACAAAACCAAACCAATGCAATCAGACTTTACTGGTACCATAATGCAGTTCATCAACTCTCTGTCAACTCAGGCTGTGATCCCTAAGCCATGATTACTCCATGCACAGAAGTTAAACAAATGCATTATATTAAGGTAAAATAATGTATATGTATGATGTATGTGTGTATGTGTGTGTATATGATGGCAACACTTTAGAATAACGTTGTATTTGTGAAAAGTTAATGCATTAGCTAACATGAACCAATAATGAACAATATAGTTTTTCAGCATTGATTAATCTTTGTTAATGTTAATTCTGATACAGTTGTTCGTTACTTCACTGTGCATTAACTAATGTTTTAAGTTACAAATTTTAATTTTAAAAATGTTATTAAATGCTGAAATTAACATGAGGATCTATCTATCTATCTATCTATCTATCTGTGCGTGTGTGTGTGTGTGTGTGTGTAAATATATAGAAATATATTTAAATACAAAAAATGTGAATGTATGTTACATCCTAAGAAAGATTAATATTCATTGATTTTAGATGCAACCCCAACTCCTAAAGTTATTGGCAGCAGATCAAGACAAAATATAATTCAAAGTGGTGAGTATTTACCACAAATAAGTGGGATGAGTGGAAACAGACTCAGTCAGGACCCTTTATAAAAGGAGCCTAGAACTAGACTGCACACTAAAGGAGCTGGACAAGGGGCTTCAAATTAAACAAATAAAATAAACTGGAGATTAAGCAGCTGGAAAAACAGATCTCAGTATCTGAACTTATTTAATCAAGTAACACTTTAGTATGAATATTATGTATATTTATTAATGCAACTGGTGACACTCTTAAGTGGAAGGAGTTGCAGTGTGCCTTTAGAATGCCAAAGGTCATCAGAACAGAAAGGTCATACAACAGTAAAGGGAAATTGTGTAAGTTTTCATGTGTCACAACTAAAATGAACACTTTGTGTTTTGTAATTTACTAAATTTAACTCATCTTCCTCAAAACGCTGACACAACACAGACTCACAGAAAACTCACGAGTCATGCACTGACCCAGGTCATTCGGCATCTAAGCTTATGATCATACATTCGTGATCACAAGTCATCTGCAGAATAAATGTAGCAGATCATTGACATATCCGTTAATATTCTTATTCATTTAAAGATTCAAATAAAAAAAAAATCTGCAAATCTGCAAATCTGCTCATAGATGTTTAGGAGAGAGTGGAGGTTGTTCTGTAGGTGAGCACCAATGGCCTGAACTTTATGTGAGCCATGACTGGTATCCAGTGCAGAGATGAGAAGCGGTGTGACTTGGGCTCATTGAAAACAAGTCGTGCTGCTATATTCTGAATCATTTGCAGAGGTCTGATTGCACATGTTGGAAGTCCAGCCAGAAGAGCATTGCAATAGTCCAGCCTAGAAATGACAAGGGCCTGGACGAGAAGCTGCGTTGCATGGTCTGTTAGGAAGGGCCTGATCTTTCTAATATTGTGTAATGCAAACCTGCAAGATCCTGCTGTTTTTGCAATATGATCTTTAAAGGTCAGCTCATCATAAAAGATCACCCCAAGATGTCTGGCCGAACCCAATGGGATTATCATTGATGAGCCCAGTTGGATGGTAAACTGGTGCAGTACTGATTGGGAGGCCGGGAAGATGGGAATCTCAGTCTTTGCCAGGTTGACGCAAATTCACAAAAGACATCAATTTAATTTGCTTGCTGTAATCCACATCTTTAGAATCCGTACGACTCCGATGAACAGATCCAAATTCAAGCCTTTATTCAGTGATCTTCATCTTCATTCTCAGCAGCAAACATAAACATCAAATCCTGCACTCGTTATGTTTTCATTAGAGGTTTGGATGAACCTTTATATTCTCAGATGCCTTGGGGAGTGAAGAGGTGCTCGAAAGAACAATATATTCTTCAGCTATATATACTCAGCTGAGCTAGACCCGAAAGACCACTTAGGGCCAGTTTTACTATCCGCTTGCGCAAACGCAAACCGTCTTTTGGTGTTAAAATAGTACTGTCAGGATTTACTAAAGAAGCGCAGTGAAGAATTAGCGCTGAAAAGGCGTGGACACAGATATTTTTGCACCTGATCTTATTGAATACGCATTTGTTGGAGTTTCTCTTTCAGATGCAAAATTTCTGAGAGGAGAGTATTCAAATGAATCACGCAATGAGATTTACTAACGTTTGTGCTTGTCAAATTACTGGGATTTGCGCCATTATTTAACATCCAAAAAAGCATGTCTTAAACCAGTGCTTCCCAAACCTGTCCTGAAGGACCCCTAGCCCTGCACATTTTGTATGTCTCCCTTATCAGACACACCCAATTCATGTCTTGCAGTCTCTACTAATGAGCTGATGAGTTGAATCAGGTGTGTTAGATAAGGGAGACAAACAAAATGTGCAGGGCCTCCAGGAAAGGTTTGGGAAGCACTGTCTTAAACTATTTTGAGCTTGAAATGGCTGCAGTTACTGTTTCTAGAGGAGGCACCGCAGAGAACAGAGAGCGTGTGCTAGAAGAAAGAGGATTTTTTCCACATGTATGAATTTATTTGGAACACCAGAAAAACACATTATCCGAACATATCGTTTGGCAAACAACGTTATTTTTAATTTGCTTCAGGAAATAAAAGACAACTTGAACCCTCAACTAGGAGTCACACAATACCAGCTCTATCAAAACTTCTGCAACTCTTCATTTTTTGGCCTCCGGTTCTTTTCAACATACTGTGACTTCTTTATTTCTTTATTCTTTATTTGCGACTGCTCTAATTTGCGCTGCGCTTCATGTGTTGCGTTGGTCGATATGTAAATGAGATGTTGCGTCTGTGTTCTTTAATTTGCGTGTTGTTAGTAAATCACCCGCAGACATTTCCACACCCATCGGCCCTGTTTTGGAATTGTTTGAAATTTGCCCTGTTTAGTAAAACTGGCCCTTATTCTTCCTGTGATTTCTGAGTCTGTCCTAGTAAAGCCCGCTCCAGAGTTCAGTCACGAGTCCACTCCAACCCCAGAACTCAGTAACAAGCCCGCTTCAGCCCCAGAATTCACTAATGAGTCTGTTCCGGCCTCAGAGTCTGTACTGGAACCCATTCTAACCCCTGAATCTTCATCAGAGCCCGCTCAAACCTGTGAGTCAACTCTAAGGCCCAATCCCATTTCTACCCCTTAGCCCTTCCCCTCCATTTGGCGCGTTCACGTGAAGGGGTAGGGGGTGCCTCGATTCTATTTTGGTTGGAGGCATAGGGGTAAGGAGAAGGGCCAGATAGAAGGGCCACACTTCAAAACGAAGGAGTATGAATTATCTCAGTGTAAACCGCTACGGTGGCAACAATGGCTGCCTGAGCGAACAAAAATAACCATAAATGTAAGCATTTTTGGCCTTAATAATAATTTTAATGAAAAGTAATAATTTGTTTTATGTTACATTCAATCGTATGTTCATATTTACGATCATGTTATTCAAAGAAATGTGTGCAAAAAATCGCTAAAGTTTGTTAACATTAAACCATTACTGACTGCACTGATAGTGGCTGTGCCACAATATATTAATTACTGATCACAACCACCATAGACACAGAGGGTGACTAATCCCCACAATAATTAGAAATCGATAAACTTTTTTCTCAAATATGAGAGAGCTAAATGAGAGAGAGAGATGAAAGTTGCATGTACTCGCGTCTGTGCGTCTCTCTCTACAACGAGTGAGTTTACTTCAAAAACAGCGATTTTATCCTCTCGTTGCTGGAAAATATAATGTTGCAATTCAGTATTTAAACTACGTTATTAATAAAAGTCACGGGGCAGCGTTGACAAGTTTCTTTTCTCCTGGATGTGTGAGCTGCATGATCTCCCATTTATGTGTGTGTGTGTGTGTGTGTGTGTGTTTGTCAGTAAGCAGCACATTGATATAAAACTGTAATTAAAGGCTCTAATGCACACCAGCACACCAGTAAAGGTGTGTATATTGTAGGAGCTAGATGATGTATGATGACGAGTAATGGTATAGTAGTGGTGTCCCATTTTTTAGGGGAATATTTTCACCCCCTACCCCTTGACACTCTGTTTCAAGGGACAAGGGGAAGGGGTAGGCAGAGGGGAAGGGGTATAAAATAGAATTGGGATTGGGTCTAAATTTACCTAGAGTCTGTATGAGAACTCTACATATTTTTTTTAAATGGTTATGGTTAGGTTTAGAGGTTTGAGTGGGATTAGTGGCTCAAACTGTCTTATTAATTGTTACTAAAATTGTCATTTTCATACACAATTCGGTCCATTATGTTTTTTTTATACTCTTGTTATATTCTCCATATAATGGTTATGTATGGGTTTGGGTTTAGGGATATAAACCCAAAATATGGTAAAATATGATATAAAAGATTTGTAAATATTTAACATTGTTTTATCTGTAAAAATGTAACAATGTTTATATTTAAATGTTGCCAGTATGTCCATATTGTACGTTTCAGCATCTATCCGAATTAACAAAAAAGTATTGTGTCTGTAAAAGTTACCTATTAATACCTACATAACAATGAGAACACTCAATAAGTGCCATAATTAATGTGGATATAACTTTCACTTTAGAACAGGGGTCAAATTGTATTTATTACATAATTTTAGCAATTTATAACTGTAAAGCCAGCACTAATTAAACATAGTAATAGCTTTATATTGTTCAGTTAATATAATAGATTGTGAATAACTGAAATATACCCAAGTGCATTACTACACTTAAAAATACTTACAAGTAATGTATGCTATGCTAAGTTATATATAATAGCTAAAAGATTTTTATTGTACATTTAATCATTAATTACTAACTTAATTTAGCTTATTTATTGCATGAATGTGGATCCTTCAAATTTTTAATGTAATGTAAATAATGGCCAATATGCCCTTTGTCAGAACACAGGCCAGAAACACAGAGGTAAGTGAGCAAAACAGCGGCTTTATTGGCAGATGGGCAGTGGAAAAGTGGAGCAGCAGACTGAAGGTGAGAATAATGCAGATGTAACAGTTCCAAGTTTCTTAGCTTGCGGTAACAGGTGTTTGTCCTTTGCAGGAGATCTGAGGGAACACTGGAGTGGTGGAGAACAGGAGTGGTGGAGCATTGGAGCATCTAAAGGTAAGCGAACAGAGGTAAGTAGCAAGGTAGAGAGTCAGGCAAATTTAGCAATGCGAACTATAAACCGGATGATGAAACAGTGAGAAGAGTGGGATATAGGGAGCTAAACAAGCTGCAACAGGTGCGGGTGATTAGAATTCAGGTGATTGGGATCTGGTGTGCATTGGGGCTGATGACTGTGGTGACAGCAGTGACTGTGGTAACTGAGACTCCCTGACATTTCCCCCTCCTCCAGGGGTGGCTCCTGACGCCCTATTGCGGCGACGGGGGCAGCCACGGCCTCTGGGTGCGGGGTGATCGGGGTGGTTTCGATGGAAGTCTTCGGGCAGCGAAGGGTCTAGAATATCATCCCGGGCCACCCAGGATCTCTCCTCCAGCCCATATCCTTCCCAGTCAACAAGATGCTCAAGCTGGCCACCCCATTGCTGCAAGTCCAGTAATTCTCTGACCTGCTAGATGGAGGGTTCTTTGAGAATTTCTGGAGGAGGAGGTACATCCGGCTCGGTGGGTCCTGGTGCAGAGAGAGAGAAGGGTTTTAGGAGTGAGACGTGAAAGGCAGGGAGCTCGAGCAGGTAGGTAACCTCATTGATTTGCCCTGTATAGTGAAGGGACCAATGTAGCAGGGACTCAGTTTTTTGCAGGGCAGGCGGAGACACGGATCCCTGGTGGTCAGCCAGACCTTGTCTCCAGGCTGATAGACTGGCGTGATGGAACGGCGGCGCTTCTGCGAAGACCTCCACACTGCCCACTGGAGGTGGATGTGAGCTGAGTCCCAAACTCTCTCGCTCACTCAGAACCAGTAGTCCACAGCTGGAAACTCCAGGAAACTCTTCCGTCCAGGGGAAGAGCGGGGGCTGGAAGCCAAATGTGCACTGGATGGGGTCAGTCCAGTGGTGCTTCGCTTGAGGGAGTTCTGGGCATACTTGGCCCATGGGAGGAAGCAGCTCCAGCTGTGCTGATCTTGATCCTGGTCCGAGACAATCTCTTCTGGGAGTCTGAGTTTCAGAAGACGTGGTGAAAGAGACATTCCGCGGTCTCTAAAGCAGTTGGGAGGCCTTTCAGGGGAATTAACTTGCAAGCCTTAGAGAACAGATCTACAGCAGTGAGTACACAGGTGTGATCATCGAATTGGGGAGATCGGTTACAAAATCTACCCCTAGATGGGACCAGGGCCTCCGTGGGATGGGCAGAGGGACAGCTTGCCGGTAGGGAAATGACAAGGAGTCTTGACATGGCACAGACTGAGCACCTGCGGATGTACCGGATGATGTCCCGGGTCATACTGGGCCACCAGAACTGAGCTTGGAGGAGCGAGAGAGTTTGCTGGCTGCCTGGGTGTCCAGAACCCAGTAAATCATGTACTGAGCCCAGAAGGGATTGCCGTAGGGACGTTGGGATGTAGGTCTTCCCTTCTGGGTCTCCCAGCAGAGCAGGCTTAGTGCGAGTGGTGGCATGGATGCGTTCGATAATGTCCAACTGAATAGACCTAACTATGATGGCTGGAGGAAGGACTGGCTCAGGTTCCGTGGGAATGTCTGGAGAGTGGATGCATGACAGGGCGTCGGTCTTGACATTACGGTCTCCTGGGCGCTAGGTGATGGTGAAATCAAATCTTGTAAAGAATAGGGCCCAGTGTGCCTGTCGAGGGTTGAGTCTTTTGGCATTTCTCAGATACTGGAGGTTCTTATGATCGGTGATGACGGTGAACAGAAATTGTGCTCCCTCCAACCAGTGGCACCACTCCTCTAGAACCAACTTGATGGCAAGCAGTTCCCGGTTTCTGATGTCATAATTTTGCGCCACTGGGGTGAGTTTCTGGGAGTAAAAAACGCAAGGATGGAGTGCAAGGATGCTGAAGGCTTTTTTTAGTCTGGCAAAGGATTCGTGGGCTTCGGGGCTCCAGGACACAGACTTGGGCTTACCGCGTAGCATGGAAGTGAGGGGTACTGTGAGAAGGCGGAAGTTGTTGATGAAATGCCTGTAGAAATTGGAGAATCCGAGGAATCATTGCCGTTCCTTCACTGATTGTGGCAACGGCCACTCCTGGATGGCTTGCACCTTCCCCTGGTCCGTCTGGACACCTTCAGGGCTGATGATATAGCCGAGGAACTGTACGGTGGAGCAGTGGAACTCACATTTCTCCAGCTTCAGATAGAGGTGGTGTTTCCTGAGCTGCATGAGGACTTGCTTCACGTGGTGGCAATGTTCGGCCAGGTTCCGGGAGTATATCTAGATGTCATTGATGTAGACGATCACGAAGCAATGGAGGAACTCCCAGAACACCTCATTCATGAAGCCTTGGAAGACAGACGGGGAGTTGGCTAAGCCATACGGCATCACCCGATATTCGTAGTGGCCAGATGGAGTGATGAAGGCTGTTTTCCTCTTGTCGCCTTCCCGGATGGGAACGAGGTTGTATGCGCTCCGCAGGTCCAGCTTGGAATATATATGGGCTCCACAGAGTTCCTCGAGGGCAGCTGGGACCAGGGTAAGAGAGTATGCCAACTTCACCATTTGCGAGTTCAGGGCACAGTAATCGATGCAGGGCCTCGAGTCTCTGTCCTTCTTTCCTATGAAAAAGAAGCTGGAAGCGGCGGGTGACGTGGAAGGTTGAATGAAATCCTGCTGGAGAGTCTCCTGGATGTACTCCTCCATTGCCTTGTGCTCCGAGATGGACAACGGATACACTTTACCCTTGGGGAGTGTAGCTCCAGGCAGCAGGTCGATTGCGCAGTCCCGTGGCCGATAAACGGGTGGCTGCCTGCTTGCTGAAGACATCCTGGAACGCCATGTAGTCATATGGGATCGATGGTACATCCTGAGGTTCAGGACTTTCGACGAGGGTAGAACAGATTTGCGTCTTAATGGGGTGCGAGGGCGGTCTGGAAACTGTGGAGAGGCAGTTTTGGTGACAAGCCTTGCTCCAGCGAGTGATTTCACAGGGATCCCATCTGACTTCTGGAGAGTGTTGGTTGAGTCAGGGGCATCCCAGGATGATGTCCACAGTGGGTCCCTCCAGTAAATGTGATGGTTTCCTTACGCAAGCATCCAATCTGTAGTGTCATTGGGGGAGCCATGGGACTTACAGAGGCAGATGGAGGGGTGGTGATCGGTGTGAGGGTTGCCAAGAGGGTTTTGTCCAGTTCCTCCAGCATGTCCGCTGGAGTTGGAAGTCGGGGACCCATTTCGGTTGGGTGAATGTTTCAGGTCCAGTCTTCTGTCAGAACACAGGCCAGAAACACAGAGGTAAGTGAGCAAAACAGGGCTTTATTGACAGATGGGCAGTGGAAAAGCGGAGCAGCAGACGGAAGGTGAGAATAATGCAGATGTAACAGTTCCAAGATTCTTAGCTTGCGGTAACCGGTGTTTGTCCTTTGCAGGAGATCCGAGGGAACACTGGAGCGGTGGAGAACGAGAGTGGTGGAGCATTGGAGCATCTAAAGGAAAGCGAACACAGGTAAGTAGCAAGGTAGAGAGTCAGGCAAAGTTAGTAATGCAAACTGTAGACCAGATGATGAAGCAGTGAGAGGTGTGCAGGGATATAGGGAGCTAAACGAGCTGCAACAGGTGTGGGTGATTATAATTGGGATCTGGTGTGCGTTGGCGCTGATGACTGGTGACTGTGGTGACGGCGGTGACTGTGGTGACTCCCTGACACCCTTACTGTATTTTAAAAGGCACCTATTATGCAAAATCTACTTTTACCTGGTGTTTGGACATAAATGTGTGGCAGTGTGGGAACACAACCACCCTACAATGATAAAAATCCACCCACTCCTCATTTTTTAATCCCTTTTAAACCAAGTCAGTCTTACTAGGCCTGCCGTTTTGATTCTCACCGCAGTGTGACATCACATTTCGGAGGGCTGGGCCACGGGGGTTGACTGACATCCCTGCATTGCTATAGTTTCCGCCCTCAGCGGTTGTACGCTGTCCTCCATTTTCTCCGAACTCGAGCAGCTGTAATGTCAACAATGTCTTGCAAGCAGTCCCAATGCTGTGTGTTTCTATCTAAGACTGAACATAAGAGTCTTCATTTTCTCCCAACATCTGAGCTGTTGTGGATGCTGTGGATTACTTTCATTTTTCAAGGTAATGCGCCTCAAAATTTGATCTAAATACATGTATTACTTCAGACTCCTTTGAGAATGTCATGTCGTTATAGTGCTTAGCATTTTAATCATACTCGTGTGCGTACATTATGTATTTTTTAACTGATCAGCCCCGCGCTTGTGAGATTAGTTTGCGCCGTTCTTAGCGCGAGATTCGTTCAGTAGCGCGGTCACATGGCTCGGTCCATTGACCGAGCTCTGTAACATTGACCTCTTCTGGAGACGGAGAGGGAATATGCAGCTCATTTGCATTTAAAGCAATACACTCCAAAACAGCTCTTTTTTAGACACACCCCAAAAATGACATTTTCCAGCTAATAAATGATCTGTTGGGTATTTTGGTCTGAAACTTCACAGATTCTGGGGACACCCAAGACCAATATTATGTCTTGTAAAAAGGGGCATAATAGGTGCCCTTTAAGTTAATCATTAATTAACTAATGCATAATTCTGGACCTTTAAAACTGTTACTATTTCAAGCTCACAAAACATTCCGGGTGTGTCTGATTAAGATAAAGGCAGGAATGCAAAATCATCATGACATTTTAACTATTAAACATCGCAAAAATTGTGTAAATTTCCAGTTAACTCCTTTTTTTTTTTTTTTTTGCTTCTTCTGTGATGTAATTATATTCAGTCCTAACTATATTCAGTATATTAAAGTGATATAACTTTAATTTTTTTAATAGGGGAGAAAGTGGAGAAATTTAGTAACACACTACTTTTCTACAATCACTAGCTGTGAGGAGACTTATTCGTCATGAAAAATGTAAAAGATAAAATATTTTGATACTGTTATGTAAAAGTTAATGCCTTTGAAATTAAATTAATATCCATGTTTCTCTATGGGCTGTTTTGGTTACTACCATTACAAAATAAGTGTATAAATTTGAAGTGCATAATGAATATTATTAATATTATTAATTAAAATATCTAGTTGAATAGAAATGAGCTGATCAACATAGTTGAGTAAAAAGGTTTTTTTTTTCAAATAATTAGGTTGCACATAGACTTTTCAAATCATATTTTCAGCAGATAAAATGGAAGCAAACACACCTCACTGTTTGATTTGCCATTTAACAGGTGACCATCTTGTAAAATATGACATCTAAATAGATAAATTGGTTTTCATGTCTATTAAAATGAAATTCTACAGCTTCAATTAATCACATTACAGTGGTTATTTTTGTTAATTTGCTTTTATTTCAATTACTTGTAATCAACTTTGATAACCATATTGAACTGAAATTCACATGCAACAAAATATACCATTATGAATGAGGATGTTCAGGATCAGGTCTTGTTTACCTAATAAGGACTAATAGAATGAAAGAAGTTTTTACTGGTGTTAAGTCACTGAGCAACTGGGTATAAATAAGGCTGATTTCAAGCCATGATCTGAGTTTTACACCACAGAGTATTACAGCTGGCTTTCCTGAATTCTGATTCACTTGGTATGACATTTTTCTACTGTAATGTTTTAAAACCTGTTAATGCATATATTGATTACATTATTTCTAATAATAATGATATTAATAGGACTTTGTCAGAATGTGGATTTCTGCAGCATTCCTTCTTGGACTGGTTGTAAATGGAGTCAAGTCTGAAGGTAAATTCCTTTACTTTTTTGCATCTGTTCAAACTGCAGAGGTTTGATGATGAAGAAGCTTGCAGTTTCTGCTTTCTTTGATGAGAGTTCTTACATTCACAATCCCTCATTTGTATTCAATCTTCTTTGCAGAGTCTTCTGGCATTGGTCAAAGATGCCCTGCTGGCTGGGAAAATTTTGGAACCCAATGTTTTAAATTTTTCAGCGACTTTAAACCATGGGCTGAGGCAGAGGTAAGGCTGTTTTTTTTGTTTGTTTGTTTGTTTTTTGTTTTTTTTATAATTGATGCATTTCAGTTCATTACTAATACAGTGCATTGTACATTAAAACTTCTCATCCTTACAGAAACACTGTGTTGACCTCGGAGGAAACCTTGTATCCATCCAAAATCAACTCACTCACAACTTTCTAAGAAACTTTCTGAAGAAATACGATGATGGCATCCAACGAACCTGGATTGGTGCTCATGATGCAATTCGGGTAGCTGGTTTTTCGCTTCTCTTTAAATATCAGGTTAATGTAAAACTTTAAGTGTTATTGAAATTAAATGAACAGTAAATGTTGCTGAAATGAAATATTGTTGGCTTTGGTCAGATACATTGCTTGTGACTTTTTAAAGGCTGGTTTGCACTGCATGGCCCAACAAAAAGTTCCACACTAAAAAGTTAGTTTTATGTTTATTTAAATATAGTCAGAGTTCACATTTAAAGATAAAAAAGGAATTCAAATTAGAAGTATCAACAGGTGGAAATAGCAACAAGTATACTTTCAGTAATGTTCATGTAATGTTCTTCAGAATTTTATGTGGTTTTGGAGTGATGGATCAAAGTTTGAGTACAATGACTGGCACACTGGCGAGCCAAATAATAAAGAAGGAGTTGAACACTGCGTGGAGATGGGCTACGGAGGTAATATTTACACATTGTCCATGTATTTTGTTATTAAACCTATTCAGCAACATTTTTATTTACACATTTATAGGCCTATTTATGGCTTCCTGCTTGCACTAAAGCATATTTGACCATTCATTTTCTGAATAATATAACTGAAATCCCACAGCTGATCAACACTGGAATGATGCACACTGCGAAGCCGATCTCAATTTCATCTGTCAAAGAGCAGCTGGAATTAATTTCTAATCCTAATTTGATTGATAAACTAATGTCTCATGTCTGTCAATCACAGATTTCTAAAGTCTCCAAATTGTAACAGACATGCTTTGCTTTTGAATTTTAATGCCAATTTTTGCCAAAAATGAAATAAAATAAACTTTAAACTACAAATGTATGTCTTTATGTGTTTGTTGCTGTGAATTACTCTCTTTATGAGACTCCCTATGGTAAAAATCATGCTATAAACCCTTTTTTTAAAAAAAAACATCTAAAACCAACCAAGATGGTTGGTTGGTCTTGGCTGGTTTAAGCTGGAAGTAGCTGGTTTTAGCTGATCTACCAGCCTGGCTGAGCTTTAAGATTTAAAATTTAAAGGTAACATTATGTATAAAGTTAATTAAACTTCCTTTTTTTCTGAGATAAGATAGTATTAACAAGTTTCTTTGCTCCTTACTATTTATTTATTATTTTAATTTATAGTAAGCTGTATATCATTGTTCAGTTTTAGTAGCTAAGTATTGTTTTTCTAAAGAATGATATCATACCGTGGTCTGTTTGAATACACAAATGGCTGGCAGGTATGCATTGAAACCATTCAATGCACGGGTTAAGTCAGCTTAATCACCAAACTAAATAAGATTAAATCTGTCCATTAAGGGGTAGGTACCCAGATTTTATTTCTTCAGCACCAAATAAAAATGACTTCACACAATGTATGGTTTATAAAATATGACGTTTATTCACAGATATTAAAAAAGAATAAAAAATTACTTGACTTAAAGTAGGATATCAGTACATTCATTTCTTACCACTGAAGTGTAGTTTGTACAGCGGGACACTCCTCTTTTGATCCGTAAAGAAAAACTTCTCGCTTAACATCATGTTCTCTTCGGTTAGGCTTGTCAAATCCCTCCGAAATCATATTTACTGTCATAACTATATTAATTTTAAGCAATCATTCAATAAATAGATCGATAAAATTAGCTTAGTAACGGTGCACGGAAAGTAAACCGAAATGACCGTTAATTTTTAAATTCCGCGAGCGCGCGGCTCTGAAGACAGGTGAAAGCGCGTGCTGGAGAAGCGCGTGCAGATCAGAGGCGCGCAAGCAGTAAATGAAGATGAAACAAACCCACGAAGTTATGAATTCTGTTATCACTCCTTGCTTAATCCTGGCTTAATATTACAGATTAAAACTTGTTTTGATTGATATAAGTATCACTTTTTATTTTTCCTTTTTCCTAGTACTTGTTTCCCTTCTGTTTCAGTTTTTATAACCATTTCTTACTATGTGTTAGTAAGTTGTTGTTGTTGTTTTTAAAACATGTGTGTTTGGCTCAGTGTTGATGTCTGTATTGGTTGTTTATTAAGTTTTGTTTTATTTAATTTGAGTTATTTTAGTACTTCATACTAGGCTACATGGAAATGAAATAATATATATACTGAATTTATTTTTATATGTATGTATATGTATATGTGTGTGGCTGTACATACACATCGTTGTTTTTTTTTTGGTGTTTGGCTTAGTGTTATGTTAGAAGCATTATTATACTCATACCATTTGTTGTTTTAATATTTTAAATTGTTATAGCGTTACTTTGTTTTCATTTAAATGTTTAATTTTTGAAATGTATGCATTTGTCATTTTTATTTAATTTATTTATTTTTAAATGTGTGTGTATATATAGTATTTACAGAGTTTTGACTTTTAGTTTGTTACTTTTTCTTGTTTGTAAGTCGCTTTGGATAAAAGCGTCTGCTAAATGACTAAAAGTAAAAAGTAAAAGTATATAATTTCTGTATTTTAATAAATGCTGCATTAAACGAATTTCAGGGCTCTGTATAGGTCATTACACACACACACACACACACACACACAAACACACACAAACATCTGCAACGTTTTCATTGGAAAGATAGTTTTAGAGGGTTGTATATAAAAACAACCTAAAACAAACCATTGTTCTCTATAAGTTATTTTTAGGTTATTTTAAAAATAACCACCCTGCAACGTTCTGGGAACGTTATTTTATGGTTGCAAAAAAATAACCTAAAACTAACCATTAGGGAACGTTCTCTGTAAGTTATTTTTAGGTTATTTAATAATAACCACCATGCAATGTTCTGGGAACGTTATTTTATGGTTACAAAAAAATAACCTAAAAAGAACTACCCAGCAGAAATAGTGTTTGCTGGGTAAGCACTGTCACTGTGAAGCAATAAATATATTTAATCATATTATTATATATATGCAGTCTTCCTAGGACACACACATGCATGGTCTGTGGTAGACTTTTCTTCCTGTCAGGGCAACAATTCAGTAAACAAGAAGTAAATATTAAGTGGCTTAAATTTAGGGCTGGGCGATTTTTCAGATTTTATCAATTAATTCTAATGTAATGTTTTGCCATGATTTTATTTTTTTTATAAATCGAGGATTCGCGATTTTGAATAGAAATATTACCAAATGTTAGAAATATACACTTTGACAATAAGCCGGTGATTACAGTAAAGAGAAAAGAACGATTCAACCGCATGTCGGCTCACGTGATTACCGCTCACAATCGTGCTCTGTGAAGGACCGTAAGTAAAATATATCGCTAGGCGCCATTCACACAGAATGCGCTTTTGTGTTGACAAAGATGCGGTGCGGGGAGATGAACAGGAAAAACATGCAAGAGGATGGGAGTCGAACACCTTTTAATAACTTGAGTGCCGCGTTTTTAGAATGCCATACATGCATGAAATGCTGCAAGAGAAGCGAGCGCAACAGTCAAACGTGTCCATGTTTACATAGAAAAACAATAGTAAAGCAGCGTAATCGAATAAAAACCTGTGAAAAACTACTACTGTATGTCTGATATTTCATGTTTGCATCATGCTGACAGGCTGAAAGCTGCTATTCATTGATTTTACAGAACATTTATAGTTAATAATAGTCTACTGGTGTTATAGACTACCTTAAGTCATTTTAAATTTAAATTACCATGAGAATTTTTTCAAAGCATTTTTCTTGTGTTATTTCTGAACATATAATGTGTATGACAAGTTTGTACAAGATGCAGTTGTAGTTCATGCATCTTTTCTGCAATGATATTTAACAAGTGATTTGTTTCACATTTACATCATGACTTCATGTGTGCTGCACTTGGAATAGAATTTTCTTTAACTAGAGGGTTGATAAAGAAAACGTTACTTGAATCATGTTGTAGTTACATTTTCAAGTTGACTAGTAAAAAATCGTACAAAATCGAGAATCGGTCAAATGTTCTGAGAAAATCGAGTTTTAATTTTTTTGCCATATCGCCTAGCCCTACTTAAATTATTGTCAATAGTCTTTTGCTCTGTTTCACTAACGAAAATGGTTCCAAACAAAGCCATGTTGTGTGTCTCTAGCAACACACAGCGGTGTTTCCTTACTGACTGAATTTGCGTTTTTGAATGAATCGGGTGAGTCTGTGATCCACTGATCCATTCATAAAAACAGTTTTTTACTTCGTTCCTGAGTGAATCAGCCGCTTTGAAAGAATCAGTTGAATAAATGACTCAATGACTCAATGACTCATTAAGACAGTGGCTTGCCACCACCTACTGGCAATTTTAGTTTCATATCATTCTATTTTTTTCTGTCATTTCATATTTCTGTATTCCACTTTTTATATTTAAAACATTAATCTCATAACATTATTTATGCAATATGTGCAGTGTAAATGCATTTACAAGTGCTAATAGAGCCCTGCATGTTTAATTATACTTGGCTTTAAAAAAAAAAAAAGAATAAAAATAAAGGCACTTATTCAAAATTGAATTTAAACATATATAGCTTGTATTTTTAAGTGTATCCCTATCTCATGTATTCTGACACATATGTGAAAGTCTCTGGGCTAAGCCCCGGATATCCACTCACCCTAAAACCGCCCCTGTGTGTAAGTATATTCTTATCAGCTCTGGCAGTGCATGAGGCCCATTGAGTGTTTCTCCACAGTGATTTCGATAGTCCACTTTAGACATTTCACTAACTATAAGTAAATTGGCAACTCCATGTCAACTAGCAGTCATTAAAGTATTTGCAGACTATTTGTTTAATACTAACACTTTATTTGATGGTCCACCAACAGACATTCTACTGACTATGAGCAGTGTTGGGGAAAGTTTCTTTTAACAGTAATGTATTACAATATTGCGCAACTCCCTAAAAAAAGCAACTAATTGCTTTTTACTAGTGCTAGGCTTGTTTGTTTTAATATAAAAAAGTTCTGTTTTTGGCAAATGTAAAAGCCCTTTCACACCAAAAGCGAAATGAATCAGCCTCAGGCTGAAGGAAATGTAAACTCGCATCTGTACAGTAGAGGGCGCAGCTCAAACAAACCTTTCAGGTGTGCTGCCATTCTTATTAGTATGGTTGAATTGGATCATCAAAGGTCAAAACAAAGTAACTGGCATTACTTATTTTAAAAAGTAACATATTTTCTTCTAAGTTAAAAAGTAATGCATTACTTTACTTCTTACTTGAAAACGGTAATCTGATTACTTAGCTTGTGTTACTTGTAATGCATTACTCCCAACAATGACTTTAATTAACTTTACAAGTACATTTCAACTTATTCTACTAACCCTAACCCTAACAGCCTACTAATACTAGAATGACAGCTAGTTAATATGTAGTTATTTATAGTTAGTAGAATGTCTAAAGTGGACTATCAAAATACAGTGTAATCAGAAACATCAAATAACACACTGAAATAAACAGGACATATTTAAGTAAAAGACTAAAATAGTATTTAAAATGTATCCCAGCAATCTTTGTTTTATTTACATCTTTGAACAATCATTTTTACAGTGTAGAGCCCTCTTTCATTTGTCAGTCATTGTATTTGGTTTTTCAGTTGAACATCACAGATTGTAGTAGTCTTGGTCTATGCTTTGTCCTAAGGAAGGGAGCAGTCCGTTTGGTTGTGTGAATCGGGCATCAGGTGGCAGTTGAAGGGCCAGTTCAGGCTGAGCAGGCTGATGGTTTGACTGCACTGCTGCTCAGCGCTGGAGCAGACGGACTGACAGGGCTGCAGAACTCTACTCTGAGCACTGCAATGAAGAACAAACATACCGCACAGCAGCCGCCGGAAAGACTTGAAACAGCCAAACTCCATCAGCACCTGCAATCACATCACACAGATATGAAATGGGGTATGGAGTAGATGCTCCGATAATGTCTCTGGTTACATATGTAACCTCGGTTCCCTGAAAGGAGGGAATGAGAAATTGCATAGCTTCCGCTTGGGGTTATCCCCCTCCTCCCAAATACTGAAGCCTGACTGCATCATGCTGGTAAATTTTACCGGCCAATGATGCTCAAGCGCTCGAGCTAGGGGCGGAGCCACCCATTATATAGGTCGATGCTCAGCGTTATTACCTCAGAATCTTTCGACTGTTTGAACGGGTACTAGACTCTGAGGATTACAACAGAGCAGTGCACACAGTGTCTCCCTCCTTTCAGGGAACCGAGGTGACGTACGTAAACGGAGACGTTCCCTATCAAGTTTGGTCTCTCGACACTGCGTAGCTTACATTACATTACATTTACATTTAGTCATTTTGCAGATGCTTTTATCCAAAACGACGTACAATTGGGGAATACATAAAGCGATTCATCCTAAAGAGGCAGACAGACACAGGAAGTGCTCATAATACCAAGTTTCAGGCATTGTTCCAAATAA
>JAFVLL020016560.1:27597-38081 GCA_021397915.2 Tor tambroides
AGAGAGTGTGTGTGTGTGTGTGTGCGAGAGTGTGTGTGTGTGTGTGTGTGTGTGTGTGCATGATTTTGTTGCTGATTCAGATGAAGTTACTGTTCACAAATGAAATAAATGGCAGCCCTTCTGCATCTGAAGATACATTCGAGAACTTGTTCTGATAAATTCAAATAAGAAATAAAGTTTGATTCAGTAAAGAAGATTTTCTCAACACTTCTGATGAATGGCTATGCTATTTTTAGTTTTGTCATTTCATCTGCACATCAACATTTGTGAGATTTAGATTAAGAAATATACTTTTGAGGTTAACTGATCTGTGATCTATGACACTGTATTATATTGAATATCAACGCTTTTTATGTCCATTTGTTAATTAATTGTATTTGTGGACACATCAGTGTTTTTAGATTTGTGGAGTAAAACTTATAGTTTTTATTTTAAAGTTAAAAGCTGACATTAATTTTATTATTATTATTCAATACTTATTGTAACTGATGAGATTGCTATTCATTATTTCCATGAATTAGATGTACATTTCAGACATATTTGCTTTTCATTAAAACTTAAAGGTTAATTTTGCATTCATGTTTCTATTATGACACATCTTCAGTTAAAATATGGGCAACTTAAATATGTAAATTATCATATATATATATATATATATATATATATATATTCTATAAGTCATAGAATAGATGTGTCTTTTATATGAATCTCTTTTACTGGGATTCTGTCTGTCATTGGTTATTTAACTAAATAAATGAACTAATTACATTTTAAATAGAATAGCTGTAGTATTTTACATTAATGACATTTTTAGAATTATATTAAAAGTCATTTATATGTTTACCACAATAGTGGGTAAGATGTTCTCTTTGATTTTACATTTTGTGCTATAATAACAAAATTAACATTTCTATTTACTATAATAACACACGCAGTGTATAATAACAGAGCAAACGTATCGTTCCTGCATCGCTGTGCTTGTGTTCCTCTGCTGTCTCTACAGCTCAGTCCAACTCCAATCAATACTTCACTCATTCATTTGTTAATGATATCTGTTAGTTATTAGGTTATATGACTGACTGCATGTTATCTTTTACATGCATCAGTAGAACAGCAGTGCAGCCCATCATTACTGCATTGTGCTTGCATGTAGTGTGACAGGTTTGGTTCTATAACATTCTGACACTCATTTATTGTAAGTCAAGTTTGAAAAGAGCACTAGAGAAGAAGCTACACAAGATGATGCAGAATAAATTTCTGCTGTCACAAATATGAAGTGCATGTGTTATCTGTTGCGAGACGAAGTCAGTTGCTCACCCCGCATCTGTTTGCGCAGCAGCTGCCCTCCAGCCCCGCGGCCCTCATGATCGACGCTGGCAGAAACGCCTGCAGAAATCACACAAACACACAGTCACTCGCTCGCTCGCTCGTCTGTCCTTCACACTCTCTCAGACTCACCAGCAGTCCTGCTCCGATCACCCCGGGGAAGAACCAGATCTTCTCAGTGATCTCCTCGGTCCTCCACACCTCACCGTTGGGAAAAAACAGCAGGATGTTTCCGACCACGGCTAAGAGACCGAGCGGGAAGAGCAGGTCTGCGGTGCATTTAGCACATTTACCCGTACACATGATGACCTGATTTAGATGTTCACTTAACCTGTGAAGGAGACGTGTCTTGCATTGAAATCATGAGCCAGTCATGAATCATGAATCAGTTACATAATATATGTGACCCTGGAGCACAAAAGCAGTCTTAAGTAGCACAGGTTTATTTGTAGCAATAGCCAACAATACATTGTATGGGTCAAAATTATCCATTTTTCTTTTATGCCAAAAATCATTAGGATATTAAGATCATGTTCCATGAAGATATTTTGTAAATTTCCTACTGTAAATATATCAAAACTTAATTTTTGATTAGTAATATGCATTGCTAAGAACTTCATTTGAACAACTTTAACGGTGATTTCTCAATATTTAGATTTTTTTGCACCCTCAGATTCCAGATTTTCAAATAGTTGTATCTCAGCCAAATATTGTCCTATCCTAACAAACCATACATCAATGGAAAGATTATTTATTCAGCTTTCAGATGATGTAGAAATCTCAATTTTAAAAAATTGACCCTTTTGACTGGTTTTGTGGTCCAGGGTCACATATGAATGATGAGCAACATTCCCTTAACTGCTAGTGTCTTTAAAGTAATTTTCTTTACAGCAGGCTCATATTCAGTCTACAAACTGCTCCTACCATAAATATCACAACTTTTCAGCTGAGTTCTGCTGTTCCACTTACTTCTACTCGCTGACTTCAGTGTGGACGAGAGAAAGACGGCTCTTATAGTTTCTGTCGAGGCTGGTAGTTAGCGAGGGTTGGCGATGAGCTGTGAAGTGATGAGAGGTAATGTTAGCGTGAGCACATCTGACACACAGCTATCTGTCCCTGCGGTCAGTCACCCCGCTTTCAAACACACAAAACTCACTATCAGTAACAGCCTCTGTCCACGTGTTTGAGACACAGAGAGACTCACACGGAAAGAGAACAAAGCTAATGTATAGGCCTAGCGTTTTTTGAAAGTGATGGTAACACTTTACAATAAGGTTCCGTTAATTAACTATGTTTAATGCATTAGCTAACATTAACATTGAGCAATGCATTTGTTACAATATTTATTAATCTTTGTTTACGTTAGTTAATAATAATACAGCTGTTCATTGTTAGTTCATTTTAGCTCAAGTCCATTAACTACATTTATCAATACAACTTGCGAATTTAATAATGTACTAGTAAATGTCGGAATCAACATTAACTAACAATAATAAATACTTTAGAAGTATTTTTCATTGTTAGTTTAATGTAGTTAACTAATGTGAACAAATGGAACTTTATTGTAAAGTGTTACCAAAGTGATTTTGGACAAACTTTCCTAATCTTAAATCTACGAGACCCAAAATTCTTATTAGGTATAATTTACTTATTACTTAAATTACTAAGCTAACTCAGATTTGTTATAGAACTTGCGTATCATTGCTCTTTTGTTGATTTTGATTGCTTCTATTGTCCTCATTTGTAAGTTGCTTTGGATAAACGTGTCTGCTAAATGACTAAATGTAAATGTAAATCAAATGATACCTAAAAATGTTAATATGATAGAACCTCATCATCAAATGCCATTTAAACATATAATGTCTTACCTTATTTCCTCCTGTGATTGTATATTCAGTTTTCCAACTCAAACAGCAAAGTACATGGAATGATCAGTGTCCTGCATTCATAAATGTATTGAGAACACTAGCTCCATCCAAACAGTGCTATATCGTAGCAAGAAGAAGTTTGTGAATCCTTCAGAATTACCCACAGTAAATTCCCCGGTGTTAAAGGGGACCTATTATGCAAAAATCACTTTTATAAGATGTCTGAACACAGTTGTGTGGCCGCGGTGTGTGAAAACAACCAGCCTATAATGTTAAAAATCCACCAACTCATTTTTTTATAAAACCAATAAATCATAAACAGTCTCTCCAAACGAGCTGTTTCAGATTCTCCCTCTGTGCACGTCACTGAGGGGAAAAAGTCCCGCCCATTTGTGACGCTCTCTGCCCTATTAGCATAAACACAGCCCTGAGTGAGAAGCTGCGGTCCACCATTACTAGAGATATTTACAATGTCAGCACCAAAGAGACATAGTAAGTGTTGTGTTTTGGGAAGCACTAATGAACATAGGAGTCTCCATAATCTCCCCTCATCTGAGCCGAGGACACTGTGGTTAAATTTCATTTTCGAATGAAATATCCCGGAAAAAACTGGTGACGTCCCCTAAATGTTTAGGAATTAATACCAAGGCTTCGTGCACGAACGTCAGCTCCAGACAAAGTAAGTATCATGCGTTTGTTTTCAAAATTGCCTTTCTGAAAGAGCTTCTTGGCACTCTGTAAGGCTAATTGCTAAAGCTATCATTGTCTCTTGTGTATTTTCACTGATGCTGCCTTCAAATGCTATCAGAATGATCGTGAATAGGAATGTGGTAGTTAAAAGTTGCATATGAAAGCAATGCGAGTCGATAGCGTGAAGTTATTGAGCTCATAATCAGAAGTGGGACTTATAAAGTTTGTGATAGCATGAGACCAGCTATGTTGTTATTTTTATCCCGCTGTGCTCCCCGTCTGTGTAATTCATAAACGCGAATTTATTATGCACAATATAATCAGATGACTGACTTTGAAATGAGTACGTTTTCCGTAAAGATAACAGGCTTGTATTAATAGTGGAATGTTTATTTGCAAAGGCTAGCACTGCTAATGCGGAGCTGGAGCTCTTGAAGCTCCGCCCTCTTCTCCGGGAGCAACGGCTCACTCGCATTTAAAGCAACACACTCAAATCAGCGCGTTTTGGCTCATACCCTAAAAATGGCAATTTTAACAAGCTGTAAAAATTTATCTGCGGGGTATATTGAGCTAAAACTTCACATACACACTCTGGGGACATCAGAGCCTTATTTTACATCTTGTAAAAAGGGGCATAATAGGTCCCCTTTAAATCAAAACCACTCGGTGTACATATGAGAACCACCAGCAGGGTGTTAAAAGTAACACCGAAACAGTGTTAGAGTTAATTAGGTACTTAAGTGGTTAATTAAGTGATGATTGTTTGATTATTGAAGACACCTGATGATAACAAGCAAGAACTACAACTGACTTCCAGCCACAGCCAAAGTTGAAATCAACTGAAAAGACTTGAAATCTTATTACAAACCAGTTCTACATCAGTCTGCAGTTCTGAGAATTAACAGGTTTAGATGTTGTTTTATTGAAAATGTTTGGTTACCATTATGGTGATTAGTGTTTAGTTGGGCAGTTTGACTCTTGGCTCTTATGTTAAGTTTGTGGTCTTTATAACAGTGTTTATGAAAACATAATTTGTTATAAAAGAAACCATAAACAAGAGTGTAACGTAAAAAACGTGATATTTAATTTAAAGGAAATAGTTTAATTTAGCTCAAAGGGAATCATTTATGATTTGATAGGGAATTTGGACAGAATCGCTGTTTCACGGCTGATCACTGAAGGATCCGTATAACAATCAACTCTGCACTGGATATTAAAATCCAAAATATAGTGAAAACACTATTTAATAGCACAGTAACAAGATCGACAGATTAAGACATTAACTTGTGAGCACAAAACACAAGATACTTCTCTTTTCAATATAAATAAGATTTTATTTATATAAACCTAAGACATAAACTAAACTAACACATGAACACACGCATTCACACATTGCAGAAAGAGAGAAAGTGAGGAAAGGATGAGTTTAGAGAATGAAAATGTGAAATCCCAAGTTTACAGCAATATGTGCAATTGCCTAGACCTGAACAACCATCAATCACTTATTTAACCCCCGCATTGAGTTTCTCAATGAGGCTAAAATTTATATTAAATGCGCCAGCTCAGCAAAAATCTGGAGTTGTTTTACTTGCGTTGCCTTTGTGTTAAGGGATTCCCTTTTGTTGTTGTCATTGCAGAAAGGGGGTTTCCCCAGGTTGCTGATTGGTTGGAAGTTCAGTAGTCCTTGAAGTGAAATTTGAAGCGAGTGCAGTCGGAGCTGAACTTTGCAGCAAACTTACATTAGAACACGAAACTCCACGGAAAGAAAAGAAACTAAAATAAAAGGATAAAAGGATGTAAAGAGACTAGGTGGTTTTTCTTCTCATCGTGGTAGCAGCTGGCACGTGGGCCAGAGCACGCTCAAAGAGCAGCGTCAAAACGCGGTGGCAAAAGAGAAGAGCAAAAAGAGAAGAGAGAGCAGAGAGTTTGATGGTGTCCTGAGTTTTTAGGCTTTCAGACACCTCCTAATGCTTGTCTTGACCAATTAGGTATTATCTTTGCTTGGGGTGTTGCTCTGTTTCTCCACCCAATCAATAAATCAACATGTTATCTGATCAGTCACGTGTCTGAACTTTACAGGCTCTTGCAAAATATACTTTGGACATGATTTACATAACAAGACTATGATACATTTGACAAAGAAGAAACATTTAAAGCATGATTTTTCAAACTCATACATACCAAACACGCATATGAATCCTTCAGCTATTCAATAATGATTAAAAAGACATACGTAATATTCAATTAAAACATGATAGTCTAATTGTGTGGGTTACATACATGATATGAGTTATTTCTATGCAGAGAAATAATTCATAAGTCCTTAAGATGATTTTGTAGCATATGGAGAGATTGTTCTCTGTGTAGTTCTATGGAGAATAGAGGCATGTTCTGTAACTGACCAGAGAGAAAGGTTAAAGGTCTCTAAAGAATTTTCAGTCTGGTTCTTTGTCTTGTGTGGAGAGGCCGCAAGAGAGTCTGTAGCTTGTGATTTTCTACCACAGGTTTACATGTGACGGTCACGCGGTGCATCTCTTTGACCATTAATCGTGATTACTTGCCCCAAATTTGACGATCTCCTTCCTGAACTGGAATTATCAATAATTGTTCTTTTGTCTCAAGGTTGTAAGCTGTTTTGTGAAAGAGTGGGTTAGATCGCTTGCAGCTAGGATCTGGACAGATTTATGACGTTGTCCTGTTTCCTTGGGCCTCTCTGAATTCCAGCTCCTCAGGTTTCAATGTTCTGATGCATCTTAAATTTGTCTGATTCAGTCTCTGATATCCTACAAGAGTGATCAGGCGACATAGTTTACACCATCAAGAAGAAGTCTAGCCTTCTGTGGCATGAAGGTTCTGTTGGTGAAAATAACTTAACAATGAACAACCACTTTTGGTTAGTGATGGGACTAGACTTCTTCTTGATGGTGTAAACCATATCACCTGATCACTCTTGTTTATGGTTTCCTTTATAACACATTATGTTTACATAAACACTGTTATAAAGACAACAAACTTAACATAAGAGCCAAGAGTCAAACTGCCCAACTAAAGCTGGTGGTTCTCGTATGTACACCGAGCGGTGTTGATTTAACACCGGGGAATTTACTGTGCCTGGATTTCTGCATTCATTTCCTATAAAATGTGGTCTAGGTCACTGACAAAAACAAACTGATTGAATTAACAGCTCACAAACAGCTGTAGTTTTCCTTTTTATTGTTGTTTAAGACATTGAGTAATCATTCACAGTGGAAAAATTAAGTGAACCTCCATGTTTTACTTCAGAAGTTAAATAGTCATATTTTCAACTAAGGATATGAAATTGAAAGTATATGTTTAGGTGTCCTTCAAAAATAAAATAATTAAATCAATCAAATCAATCAATCACAGGACTGATTTTCACTTCCCAATAACAATCCAACAATTTGCCATGATGCAAAAATGTGTACTACTATAGAAAGATGACAGAAAATTAAGAAGAGATGAGCAGAGACACAAACTGAAACACAAACTATCACACAGTATCTTAAGCAGCTATAATCTGTCAACACTACAGGTTTTAGGACATTCTCCATATGTCATACTATATGAATCTACTAATCTCACAGAGACAATTCTGATTATGGGTACAAAGTGCTTTGGTTTTTGTTGAACAGTAAAAAAAACAAAACAAAACAACACTTATTTATGTGATCACAATGACACATAAAATGCATATCTGTGCAGATGTAATAAAAGCAACTAACATACATCAAATCGGTGAAGTAACTCCTGGCAGTTCACTGGGGCCAAATCCCACAATACTGTAAATTGGCTTAATGGTATAATTAATTCAATTCAACCTTTGAGAACAAACAGAGAGAGCATTATTATTCCGTATATAAATAAAAACCTTCTGGTGTATCATTACAGCACTGAACTTTTCACAGTTTGTGTAAAGAAGTCTTGAGACCGTTAACCTGGTTGAGACTTTAAACACAAAATTTCAGTGTTTTATTTCCATGTGTGTAAGTTTGTTCTAATCATCTCTGGCAGTGCAGGAGGACCGTTTCTCCGCTGTGATTTCGATAGACCACTTTAGATATTCAACTAACTATAAGTAAATTGGCAACTACATGTCAACTAGCAGTCATTAGAGTATTAGCAGACTCTCTACTTAATATCTGCTAACTCTTTATTTTGATGGTCCACCAACAGACAATCTACTGACTATAAGCAGTGTTGGGGAAAGTTTCTTTAAAAAGTAATACATTACAATATGTAATTACAGTAATTACAATATTGCATTACTCCCTAAAAAAAGTAACTAACTGCATTACTTTTTATTTAAAGTAATGCATTATGTTACTTTTTCTCATCTGGGCTGGGCTTGCTTGTTTGGTTTTCATATAAAAAAGTGATCTTTTTGGAAAATGTAAAAGTGAAATGAATACACCTCAGGAAATGTAAATTCACATCTGTACAGTAGAGCAGCTCAAACAAACCTTTCATCTGTGCTGCCATTCTGGATTACATGACACGGGAGAAGAGAGTTCAGCACTCTTCAGCAATAATTTGTTTTTGCTTATTCATATGGTTGAACTGAACTCAAGGTCAGCAGCAAAGACATTAATAAAATGGGATTAAATACATTAAGGATATTTGTGTTATTTAGCATATTTAATTATTGCACTGTTTTGTATAGACTGTTTTTATTGATTTTGAGGAACACTGAATGTGTTTTTGTGCAGGTGAGATGAGTAAATACATGATATTTAGTCTAGATCTACAGTAAGATCATGTTCACACACAACGCTCTGCACTTACTCCTGATTTCTCTCAACCTGGCAACCCCAGAGCTGTCACTCAATACATCAGAAACACAGGAACTGGAGTTACTTATTTGAAAAAGTAACTCAGATATTCAGTAACACTTTATTGTGATCGTCCACTTTAGATATTCTACTAACAGTAAGTAACTTTGCAACTACATGTCAACTAGCAGTCATTAGAGTATTAGTAGACTGTCTGTTTAATATCTGATAACACTTTATTTTGATGGGTCCACAACATACAACATACTGACTATCAGAAACTTTACAAGTACATGTCAATTTATTTTACTAAATCTAAACCTACCCTAACAGTCTACTCTGAGAGTTAGTTGACATGTAGTTGCAAAGTTACTTATAGTTAGTAGAATGTCTAAAGTGAGCTATCAAAATAAAATGTATTCAGAAACAGCAGATAACACACGGAAATGAACATGACATTTTTAATCAGAAGACTAAAATTGTGTTTAAAATGTATTCCAGTAATCTTTGCTTTATTTACAACTTTGAACAATCATTTTTACATTGTTTCATTGTACAGTCATTGCAGCGACTGCAGTGGTGTTGTTCAGGGGCGTGTCCTATGGCAGGGAGCAGTCTGTGGGGTCATGTGAAGCGGGCAGCAGGTGGCAGCTGAAGGGCCAGCTCAGACCGAGCAGGGTCAGGGTTTGACTGCATTGCTGCTCAGCGCTGGAGCAGACGGACTGACACGGCTGCAGGACTCCGCTCTGAGCGCTGCAGTGAGGAACAAACACACCGCACAACAGCCGCCGGAAAGACTCGAAACAGCCAAACTCCATCAGCACCTGCAGTCACATCACACAGATGACAAACGGGTTCGGAGGAGTTGCTCAGAGTCACTGCTTTCATTCTCACCCTGTACTTGTGCAGAATAGAAGCAGCTTCTCTCTGGTCAGAAATAGACAGCCAGATGTTTGGAAAGGACGTGAGATTGTAGCTCAGACCTCTGCACATTTCAACCTGGATGGGTTCACAAGATGAAGCTGAGGGAAAAGGCAAAAAATAAGAATGTGAGATGCACTTGTGACTACTAAAAAACAACAACAACTAAAAAGCTACTTTTGAGCCTGGCAGATACTGTAGATTTATCAAGAGCCAACAAATACTGCACATACTGCTGAGCCATATGGGCTTTATATTGTTCCTCACTGTATGAAATGTGTAAAAAAAATTAAAACAAAGATGCCATTTAAAGGGGTCATGAACTGCCTCACTTTTTTATTTTGTACTGTTCTCTGAGGTCCACTTATAATGTTATCAAGATTTTTACATTAAAAACATAATTCAGAAGAAACAGGCTATTTTCTGTTCTGTTTTTGACCCCCCTCATCAGAACGCTCTGAATAGATGTGGAGGATTGTAGACTCGGAAGTAAACACCCAACAGTTGTGTATGTTTGACAGAGTACATTCCTCACAAATGGACGCTGCTGTGATTTAGGTTTAAAATGCATAATTAACTCAATACTTGTCAAACAATCTGTAAGAGGAGACAAAGCAACAGTGATCACGTAATGAACAATGCCTGAAACTTGGTATTATGAGCACTTCCTGTGTCTGTTTGCCTCTTTAAGAAGAATCGCTTTATGTATTCCCCAATTGTAAGTCGCTTTGGATAAAAGCGTCTGCAAAATGGCTAAATGTAAATGTAAATGTAATGAAAAATGATCCAATATATATGGAAGCGGAATAATGACAATAGTTTTTGAAACATAAAGCATGTCGAATTCCACAAATCGAAAAAAAGATGCATTGCAAATTACCAGTGCTTG
>JAFVLL020016561.1:0-17724 GCA_021397915.2 Tor tambroides
CACAAAAAAAAAAAAAAAAAAAAAAAAAAAAAAAAAATTGGCTTAAAATGCATTAAAACAGTAATATTTTGAAATAATATTACATTTAAAATAACTGTTTTCTATTTTAATATATATAAAAAAAATGTAATTTATTTCTGTGATGCAAAGCTGAGTTTTCAGCATCATCACTCTGGTCTTCAGTGTCACATGATCCTTCAGAAATCATTGTAATATGTTGATTTGCTGCTCAAGAAGCATTCATTATTACCCATAGTGAAAAAAAAAATTACCTACAAAAATAAACTAAAATAATATTAAACAAATCAGCATTTTTTTTTTCTGCACATGGAAAGTGTTCCCAGCGAAAGCAAAAACTGATAAAATGTGTATATTGAATGCAACATGGGTTGCTTTGTATAAACGTATCTGCCAAATGTATGAACATAAAAGTAAAAAAAAATAAATGGAATTGCTCAGGTTAAACTTGACACCCCACACACCACTTTCGCCCACTGCATGTTCATTTGTTAAATATTTTTGATAATTTTATCATTATTTTAGCACTTCTGCTCATATTTGCATGTTTATATCCATTCCACTGAGTTCTACAGATTTTCCCACAAAATAAGTTCTGAAAATGCAAAAACCGTCTGCAGAGCCTAATGACTAGGAGTTATACTGACTAATTGACTAGTGGAGATCAGTTGCATTTGATCCATATGCTGTCAGCAAGACTATGTCCTGGTTCATTTGTGTGTCATTTGATTTGTAAGTCAAATCTGCAGCAAAGTTGGAAAAATGTTTCTGTAAACTGGGAGCAAAGCACTATAACAACACCAAGGTCATGGCTTTAACTCAGAGAAAATGCACATACTGATTTACATTTACATGTAGCCATTTAGCAGAGCTTTTATCCAAAGAGACTTACAAATGAAGCACAGCATAAGCAATTTATGATAATAGCCAGCAATGTTTATAATACAATGGCTTGCACAATGCTGCAGCACTGAGAAAAAGTGTAGCTTGAATGCTCTGCTTTGGATAAAAGCAAAATGCACAAATGTAAATTAATCATGACAATAAACAAATAAAGTGGAAATTAAGCACTTTGCGTCCACAAAACATTGTTGGGTTCATAGCCAGCTGTGATGTCTGAGACCCTTGAAAAGAAAAAAAAAAAAAAAATCAGATGTCATCCAGAGGCTAAATGGAAATATAAGTGAGAAGGACAAGTGTGTTGTCAAAGCATCAAAGCAGATATGCAAGCTTTTGTTTCTCACTGGCATCATCTCTTCTGCAGCATGGCTTGTTCATTACATAAGGTAAACACTGACTAGTTGGTACTTTTCTGGATGACTAATCGCTAGTAAAAACGAGTAGTCATGCGATCTCTTTTTACAACAAGCTTATGACAGGATTCTTTTACTATGAAAATGCTTCTACTTAAGTTCCAATTATGTTTTGAATTAAAACATCAAAAAGCACATTGTTCGCAGCACGTAAGGTCCTTAAAGATGAGTGAATTAGCCGACTCAGAGATTCACATCTATGAGCAATGTTGCTGTCAGCGTATCAAATTGGCATTTCGAACCACTCATGTAACATCATGAAATTAATAGGTAAAATACACCTCCAGGCCAGATTTTAGGTTCTGCAGAGGCGGTAATTCTTGCCATGCAGGGCAACCAAATTATGCAAACTCTTAAAAGGCTGCTGCCCTTGAGATCTTTTCAACTGAGCTGTACAATTTAACTGAGGCAAACACTTTGGTCATCTTCATTTTGCTCACGTTAGATCCTTTGTGCTAAATGAATCCTGATTTATTATTATTATTATTATTTTAGTTACAGAGATAGCATAATGTGACTTTGTTTCTGTCCTCAACAATTATTAAAAAATGTATTCTTCCTTTCAGTCTAGGGAATTATCTTAGTGATATTTCCAGCAGCTCTACTGGTCTACATAGCCACCACTCATCATCATATAAAATAAAATATAACAGGCACACTTTAACTAGCCCATTAGGGCCTTATATTACATTTTTTAGGTATTTTATTTTCCCCTAAAGGCCACTTACGATGTTAGACAATGTTTATTGCACCAAAACAGTTTTAAATTACCACGTTTCCAATCTCCTTGAAATTTAAAATGAATTTGGCTGGTTTTTTGCAATACTGTACTGTTTCTTTAAGGCCTCTCTATGTCTATAATATCTATGATAGTAACATTGGCTGAATCAAAGTTTGCGGTGAGACTGTCTGTTTATCCCAACCAATGGAGGAATATGTGGGAAACCTAACTCATGCTCACATTTCTGTTTCAACATTTCTGCAATAAATGATATTTGTTGCCGCTAAACTGAAATCGATTAACATTAATCTGGTGATATTTTATTACATTTGTTGTTGTATGTATCGCTGCAGTTTGGAAATAAAATGTTGTGTGAGTGGCACTGTACCACCTACACTAAACCCTACCCTAAACTCAAAAGATAATGTTAACAAAAGTAAACGTGACATAAAAACACCTTTTCTTAAGCATCCAGATTTTATTATATTAGATATTTTGCTTCTACAAGTCTTTGAGCTCTTTTGATTCACACGACTCGTACCTGAGCACTTCGCATCGCAAGTGCAACGCTGTACCAGGTGTGCTACAGAGTGAGTTTACTATTTTAGAAAAGCCATATGGAGCTGGTTATGTGATGGAAACATCAACATGTATTAGTTAACAATTTCTGCACTATGGTAAAAGTGTTTTGAGGTCATATTGAGCAAGAAACTGTGCATTTTTTCCAGTGAGCCTTGTGGAAACCATTATTCATGCAGTTATGTTTAACAAATAAATTAAATGCTTTGTCTTTAAATATGAGTTCATATAATTAATCTTGTAGAGCATCATACTATCAAAAAGTTTAATGTATCATCAATTTGGATAAAAATGTTATATAAATCAAAGACTTTCAGTTATACTAAAAAGAATTTCAACTGCCATGTTATGTTGAAATGGTTATGATATGCAAAAAAAAAAAAAAAAAAAAAAAAAAAGATAAAAAAAAAAAAAAAAAAAAAAAAAAAGATTAAAAACAGGTTGTGGTTTAAAATGAGAGAATACAGTAGAGAATGGCTGGTTCTTCAGATCTAGCGTTTTTCATTCCACCTTCCACAGACACTCTTATCCTACTCAATCTATCATATCCTTTGTGAAATAAGGCTGTGAAAAGATAGCACTTTGGATGTAGAGGAATAAGGAGAGAATGGCCCCACTGTCACAGCACCTGTCACTCCAATGATATCTCTTGCCAGCTGGCGCTGAAACGGCCCGTTGAGTCTGTATGCCTAGAAGCCGGGCTGATATGGCTTGCATCTGGAAATTAACTGCACTCAACAGAACTGAAACATCAGAACTTTTTTGACATGAGGCTTTTTCATTATGTTCCTCGTGGTACGCTTCAGGATAAGTTCATAGGCTTCTAGGTAATAACCAAACGTTCTCTGTTAATCCATTTCTGAGTTCATTTAAAACATACAATGTTCTGATCTTGATGTGAGTTTGATGACATAATTGAAATTCATAACTCCAATTTTGTGTGACCTAACCTGTCAGATTCATTTATTAGTCTTATCAGATTTCAAGTGCTTTGCAATGACTGCCCAGTTGCACGTCTTGCTTTATGAAATTACTGTTCAGTGCAGTGATGACATTGTTAAATCAAAACCCAATCACCATGTCCAATTCCCACCAAAGGAGCATATGAAGGAAACATTTGGTCCTCACCCTGAAAGTACCGTTCACCAGCTGGTCTGGGATATTAAAGGAAAGGTTGCCAGGTCCTCTACCACTTTTACTTTATTATAAGAAGGGGGATGGGGTAACCTGTGCCAAGATGTCCTATTGTTATGAAGAAATGCGATGTAGGCAACATTTTATTGAATTTTAAAAAAATATATTGAATTATATTCGATAATATTCCATATTTTTATATATAGACTGGACTGAAAATGAAAAGAAATCAACATAGGGATATGACTATGATCAAAAATAAGAAAAAGTTGGTCAGTAGCACAACTTAAGCAATGCTAATGCAGGGATCGACATTAACGCTTGTCCGCGACAAGTGAATGTTTTGGACGGGCAAGTGAAAGAGAAATTTACTTGCCCAATCGGACAAGTAACTTGAAAAAGTCAATACCAAAAACAATAATAGCTGCCCTTATTTATGATATAGCCTTTGTTATAGGGGTGTGCGATATATATCGTTTGCGATAATTTCGTAATTGTTGTTTTAACGAGTAGCCTATATTGCAAGAATCAAACAAAACACCTACAGAGTGCACGCATACATTACTTAAAGTCGTCTAGGTTAGACTAGCACAAGTGTGTTCTTTCACTGCATGATTCAGATTAATGCATGAAGAATGATCAGAAAATTCAAGATATGGGGGCAGAAAACGGATATATTTATATAATTTCATATAGTTAAACAATATCACACGAAGACCGAGCGCCGTTGTTTTTTGTTTTTTGTTTTTTTTTGCTCCATTACAAATGTGATTTTATAACAGTTCAATAAACAAGAAGTTAACATTTATAGACTTACGTTTTAGACACCATATTTCCTGTTTTTGCTCTGTTTCAAAAACAAAAATAATTCCAAACACTGCCACAGCGCTGTTTTGCGTCTCTGAGCAACATGACAGCATTTCCTTCCTGAATGAATCACCCGTTTAAATGATTCAGTTCAGTCGCAATGATTCACTTCTTAACAGTGACTTGATGCCACCTACTGGTGGTTTTAATTTCACATTTACAGTATTTTTAAATTGTTTTAATAATTTCAAATATCAGTTTTAATTTAATTTAATCTAATTTAAAAAAAAAAATAAGTTTGAAAATTCATATATATAAAAAAATAAATATTAGCTTTAATATATGTTTAATATAAAATAATTGTATTTGTAATTAATACTCCCTTTTCATTTTAAAATATAATAGTATTATCACACTTTTTTTTTCATTATTTTATTTAAAAAGAAAAATCTAACTAAATAAACTGAATGTGTTTTGTATAACTACAATAAATAATTATATTTATAACTCAATTAATTTTTTTTTCTCTCCGGGCAAGTAACTTTTATACTCGGACAAGTAAATGACAAATTTACTTGTCCGAAGGACAACTACATGAGAATACTTAATGTCAAGCCCTGCTAATGTAATGACAGATAGTAAACTGAATTATTGGGAAATAAATGAATGAAATTAATGAAGTTCAAAACAAAGGAAGAAAAGTACTGAGAATATTTATCATGGTTCAATCCAGTTGACAAATATTATTCTTCATTCTAACCATAAATGTTTCCGATTACAATTTTTAGACTTGGAAGAATTTTCTTTAACAAAATCCATGTTATCTATTATCTAGACAATTTTCTGTGGCATGCTAAATGTATGGTCACATGACAAAAATGCAGTTCCTTTATCTTATGCATATTTCATATTAATGAGTTTTAATTTAAAAGTTAATATAATAAATAAATAACTCCCTCCATGTTGCTAGGATCTCAATTATAATATCATAAAATCTGACAAGTAATTACTGTCACTCCATATTGAGTTAATATTAATTTCTCTGCACATTTCATAGGCTAATAAGGTTGCCCCCAACCAATTTGCAATGACCTTATTACGATCTCTCCAGAATGGCAAACGTCATTAATATGTGCAGTACGGCCTGACATAAAAAAATCATATTCCTTGTTCAACCACCCAAGTATATTAAATACATGTTTGACACACTTGTGTGCATGATGAACCAGAATAGATTGGAATTACTGTTCCTTGACACATCCACACGGTATGATTTGGAATGCCAAACCAATTTCATAATACACTTTGGAATGCCTCCGGAGTATTTCTGCAAAGCGATCTTTTCAAAAATGTTAAATGACTAGCAATTTATGAATGATACATATTATGGAGGAACCAGAACAACACGAACCCATTATTTGTATGTCAACATCCCACTCAAGATGCTTGACTAAATGTCAAACAAACAAATGCTCCCCTCGCTCTTGTTTTGCTCTTCCATTTATTATGAATGCACGTATTACTCATTTTAGAGAGACAATCAAAAGGGTAAAGAAAGAGAGAGAGTGTTTGTACAGCATCACTCAACATAATATATACGCAAAAGGCTTCAAATCACTGAAGCCTGGAGAAACTGCCCCTACAAAATGGCCAACAGTTATAGAATGAACTTTGATAATTGTAATTGTTTAGCCAACAGGAGCTCTCAACCATGAAAACATATTGCTGGCCTGATATTGATTTGCATATTGATGCTCTTGCAATATCATACACTGCAAAATACATGCCTCAGGGAGCGCCCAAAGGTCAGTATTTGCATCAGACAATGTATCTGCGTTGAATAAAAACCACGGCACAGGTGGGGCTGCGCTGTGTGGTTTATATTGATGCATGAATTATTGAACTGTACAGGGGAATGTGAAGAAAATGTGAAGATGTTTGCACATATATTGTAGCAATTCCCTGACAAAGCCCTGTGTCGTCATTTAAATACATATTTGATTATCCCGTACATTGGGTTTCATTTCACTTTGTGATTTCACTGGAACACATGCAGAGCAGTTCACAACACACCTACATTACTTCCTCTAATATTATGAGCACATAATCTGTTACGTACAGCTGTGTCAATTCTAGAGACTGAGAAACTGTAATTCTGCTTTGTCATGATGGTTAGACTGAGAGTTGTAATTTCTTTTCGGCGTGGCTCAGAGCATGAGTTGTGCTATATGGCCTCCTATTTGCGCTTTTCATTACTTTAAGATCCTCTAGACGTGCTGTGATCATAACGGATGAGTTATGGCTTGACCGGAGTGAGACATGCTTCATCTAAACAATGCCTATGCTGTGTAATCACTGTTTGATCAGTTCTGATCTCTGCACCCAGAGCATTTGACACTCCAGGTAATTATGTTGACTTGACAAAGCCAACAAACTGTTACTGTGCAAACTTGGATTATTTTATTTTTTTTGGGGGGGGGGGGGTATTTTTGTGGGTGTGTGTCATAGAATAAACTGAATAAATTATAAGTACATTAACCACATGTGTTAATCACAGAGCATATTTCAGGCACGTTTTGATTTTAGACTTATTTCTAAGCGTCACATCTGTCTAGGTTTTTGTTTCTTTCATGCCATTTATTTTATTTTTTGGTTTCAGTTGTATGTTTGTTGTTTCATGTCATGTGACCTCCTGTTCCCTCTTGTTTCCAGTGTCACGTTTCCATTGGTTCATTAACTTGTTATATTACTATTAGTTCTGGCCTCTCAGTGGTTTATTTGTATTGATATCTTATTTAGCAGTTATTGTCATTGGGTGTTAAACTGCACTAGGTTTCTCTGCATCACTGTCTTTTTCATGCCTGCTACATTACACTGAAAAAATAAAATAAAATAAAATAAAATAAAATAAATAATCCCTGCAGCACTTAAACTGATGTTGAAACTACATAGGACCTTGATTATAAATAAATAAATAAATAAATAAATACATACATACATACATACATGCATACATACATACATGCATGCATACTTTCTGACATTAAAAATCAAACCCACATTCAGAGTTTGACTGAAATCACAATGCTGGACATGAATTGGGTTTGTTCTCACTTTAATAGTAATTTTTAAACTGACTATTACTGCACTGACAACTATTATTTTATGTCATTTGAAGGTCTGTTATGCAGATGTAATTGTTTATTGATTTAAACAGAATACATACTCTGCCATTAGAGTTCTGACCAACTTATAATTGGCCAAAATGCTGAGAGCTGTGAATTGTAAATTACAAGTCTTGCAACATGATAAAACCATCTGCTTGAATGGTTCTTTTCTGCTGAGAGAAACGCCCTTATGCAGCTCAATAATTGTAAAAGTGATCAGTCGGAAAATTATAATCTCAGGTTCAGTTTAAAGTGGAAAAAGTTAAGCAGATATAGATACTGCCTCTTGGCAAGTGAGTCAGCTGAGTTTATTTCGCTCATTGTAGGTGTTCAGGGTTACATGTGTTCTATCGATTTCATGACAGCCAGCAATTCAACTGTTCACAACCCTGTATGAAACCTATAGTTTCACAGTTTCCTTTACAGATGGGTCAGTAGTCATGTATGTATTTCTAAACAAAAAAAAAACAAAAACAAAATAAATGTGAATGTGCTGTACAGCAAGCAAATAGCATTTGCCTTTGCGGGGGACGGGAAATGATTACTCCTTGTCTAACATATTTTCAATTAGTTGCTGCACAGGCATTAGACAACAGATAATTACATACAATTATTCCTGGCACATTGTTCTAAAGTATGATAATCAAGATTAATACAGGCCGGTTGACTCCGTTTATTTCTAAAGCACCGGGGTGCTCCCTACTTCTGCGTAAATATATAATTAATTACACATTGGCAGGAATAGTGTAATTGCAATATATCACAATTAACAAAATTCCTGTTTCTCATGACAGAACTATTCATTACTGAGTGCAAGGGTGTGTGTGTGTGTGTGGTGAAAAAAATAAAAAATAAATAAAAAAGCTCGTAAACACTATTAAGCAATGACTACAATCTACCTTCTTCAAATAAAAATATGCATATAATTACTAATAGAAGTGATTGATTTATTTATTTACTTTTTTTTATAATTTTCAAACTCCAGTGTAACACAAACTGTTGACAGTCTAATTTAATAGAACTCTCATTTAACAATTGTATTTATTCATATGAAGGATTAAAGTCACATTGAAAAAGCATGTATGGAAGGCATGCTAATTCTGACCCTAATCTTTACCGTAACTAATTTTCAAACTAGCAAGAGCAGCCAGTTGTTAGCTGGCTAAAGTTTAATATAAAAAGCAAAGTCCTCTACTGAAGTTTGTTTCTGCCCAAACTATGAGAAGTTTAAAAGATAATAACAGTGCGTGGTATTATGAGGCAGTTATCAGAAACAAAATCACAAAGTTGCTACTCAAAGTCTCAGTGCGAGTTAAAGTCGCATTATGAGCAACAAAGTGGCAACTGGCTTTTTTGTCCCTTGAAAATTCACTAGCTGAATAAATAAGAATCAGCAATGCCCAACTTGCAAATTGAATCAAGCCTTCGAATTGATTCTTTGCAGACCATTGATCAAACGAGTCTGAAACAGTCTGATTCAATTCGGTTCAGTCTGAATCATTCGGTCAGCTCAACTCAGGCACATTGTTTGGTGAGGTTAACTCACAAAGCAAAACTGTGAGCAATAGTTCAAAACACGCTGGATAAAGTGAATATTTACCCACAGTCGAGTGAAACAGCCTACAAAAGCATCCTGTTGATTATCAGCGATTACGACAATCTTTATTAAGTTCAACACCTGCATGTGCTTCGTGTGAACGACTCTTCAGGTAAAGACGCTGTGTGACTAAAAACACTATCAAACCGCTAACAGTGCACGAAAACACGAAATGTCTTGTATTGCTACCAAGTTTTGGATATAATGTAATTCTGAGAAACTTTTAGATATGCTTTGTAGACCATAGTTAAGGCTGTACTCAATTATTAAAAGAAATGTTAAAGTCCTTTTAAACTTACCAGAACTGAACGCTTTGTTGTTTCAGTACTGATAAAAAAAGGCTATAAGCGTTCCATACAGCCTATAATGTTTTTGTTTTTGAATGTTTTTATAAAAAGTTATTTTCATATACAAAGTGCCTTTTGACTGTGGTTCAGGAAGTGAAGTCTTTATTCCTATGTAAAGAAAAATAATGGGTTCGCATGATAGTCCGAGCATATTTTCCCTGTCCTGTTTGCAAGCAATTTTGCTTGGATTGACACGCTTGGATTGCTAGTTTTCTTTAAAGCAGGCAGCCTTTGAATCTCAGTATGTGGCCGGGACACTTCTTATGGATGGGCTGTTATTTTTAAACACAGCAAGAGAAATCAAAAGCCGCATTGTGAAGTAATGGGAAAGAGATTAGCGAGCCAACTTGGTTCAATGAAATCGACATGATTTGCAAGGCTTGGTGGTTTTCCGTTGATTTCAGATGCAGAGATGCAGAAAACACTAAGTGCTCGTGGGCCCTATCAATAAGATGCTGCAGTGTTGAATGATAAGATCAGAACATTAGGACCAGCACAAGAAACCTCATTACATTTGTCAATTTACAGTGAATCGTTAAATCTTGTTTTCATATTAATGTGCGCCTGTGTGTGTCGTGTACTGCTTTGCTTGATTCGCTGGTATGAATTTCAATACAAGCCCATAATGCACAGTTGGCTCGTGACAGAAGACAATAAGGAAAGACTGCTGACGTTGTGCGCTGTAGTCTCTTGTCTAACTGAATGGAGTTAAATGAGCTGCCTAAAGCAACTGTACATTGGATGCGGTGACAAAAACGTATCCGCCTAGCTGGTTGTCATAATTACTGTCTCTCTCAGTACTGCAAGTTCTGTGCAGCCCATCTGACAGCATCCCGTAACCCATATTTAATCTTCCTGGAAAGGGCCCATTTAGGTGGGCCCCAGGGGCCAGCGTTTACTCCAGTTCTTAAGCTCTCCGCACCGTCTCAGTGGAGGGGCGATGCTGACGTGTAAAATATTATTTTCCTCATACTTGTGCCACAATGCACGCCTCAGAAGATGACAACACTGTCATTCTGATTATGTGTTGATGAATGCTGTGCTTTAAGTTACACCTTTTGTTCCCTGAGAGCTTTTTTCAGCCTCTATATGTGGCATAATGAGCACTCAGGAAAGTGTCGGAGACAGCCATGAAGTAATTTGTTTTGATACGGAAGATTTTTCTCTCTCTCTCTTGTCACTTACTTCTTCGCCAGTGGCGTCTTAATAACAAAATCCAAATTGTGTATTTCCAAGTGACAGCTGATAGAAGAGAAAAAGCAGCCTGAATAATTGTCGCATTTTATTCCAATGAATTCCACTGTAAAATAAGTGAATAAACAGGTCTTGGAGGAGTTCTGGCAAACGAGACATTCTGTTTATTAGAACAATAAAGCTGCATGGTAAAGCACTTTTTATGTTATTTGTATACGTATTTATTTTTTTATGTATGAGTCGACACTGAAACATACAAAATAAAACAAAAATGTTTATAATAGAATCTTTATTGCCACACTATGGAAATATATCAACAATTTTCAAGCAATATCACAAACACATGTGTAGCGTTGTTGTAAATAGCAGCATAGCTATGATTCGGCCGTAAGCACAAGACTGCTTATAATCATATAATAGTATAATATAATTATATAATCAGGATAATCATAAGGTGTTTTACTATATATTATTGTACTCTCTCCAGGCCATCTAATATAAAATATTCTGAAAATACCTTTACTGTTAACACCTGACTGTAAATAATCCCTCTGATACAAATAAGTACTAGGTAAAATAGTGTTTACATACATGTTTGTTAATTTTAGGGACAATAAAGCTTAGTGTCACATTTGAAATGTTAAATGTCCTGCTTAATCAGGGATTGTGGTACCACTGAACGTAACTTTTCATTGTACCCTATGATTTTTTTTATTTATTTATTTATTTTTATTGAATTTTAATAACCAAAAAGCATGTCTAATCAATTGAATTCATAATTTTTTAACAATTAAATAATTTATTACACTTTTAACAGCAACAGCAATAATAATAATAATAATAATAATAATAAAGAAATATGTTTAATTAATTTATTTATTTAGTTTCATTTATTTAATAATAATAAGAAGAAGAAGAATAAATAAATGTTTAATTTACCCAAATGTATTTATTTATTTATTTATTTATATATTTATGTATTTATGCATTTGTTAATAATAATAATAATAATAATAAAGAAATATGTTTAATTTATTTTAGTTTCATTTATTTAATAATAATAATAATAATAATAATAATAATAATAATAATAAAGAAATATGTTTAATTTACCCAAATGTATTTATTTATTTATTTATTTATTTATTTATTTATGCATTTGTTAATAATAATAATAATAATAATAATAACAATAACAATAACAAAGACATCTGTTTAATTATTTAATAATAATAATAATAATAATAATAATAATGTTTAATTTACCCAAATTTAATAATAACAACAACAACAACAACAATAATAATAATAATAATAATAATAATGAAGAAATCTGTTTCATTTACCTAAATCCCTTATTCATTCATTTATTCATTCATTCATTCATTCATTCATTGTCGTTCAGTTTATCACACATATACATCCACTATGTGAATGTGATTAATTGTTCTGCCCTACTTGTGATCTATTAATCCAAAACATGGCATATATGTGCCATCCATTGTATGTTCCATTTTAATGACAGGATTTCTGATTCCATCCACTTTTTGTGTCATGCAGAAATCATAGGACTCTTGGTTCTGGGCCAGCCTTTAGGGATTGCACCTCTGCCACAAAATCCAAATGAAGGAATAAATGTTGAGCTAGTTGGAAAACAAAAATGAAATGATCATTAGAGGTTTGGGGATGGGGAGATGTTGCTGGAGCTGTCAGCTGAAATCTTCAAGGACATTGCTTCTAGACTCATTTTAAAATTTCTCATTTTATAAATGCTAGTGGCGTAATAAATAATATGATTTGAATTGATGCAAAAACGTGCAATCCATCACTAACATAACCAGTGTTCTGTTTGTCTGCCCACCCCTCTATGCAGTAAATTAGTTTCTCACAGCACCAGTGTGTATGGAAGGAGCAATCTCTTTACCTCACAGTGTGTATGTTCTCAGGTTCATTCTCACCAAGCACACACTCCGGAGGCTTATCGGATGTGAGGACTGCATGGTTGAGCAGCAGTAACAAGTGCAGACTTCCCATTCTAGCACGCTACACAGAGCGGCTGAATAGAAGCAGATGTGATTGACCACTGCGCATCCAATTAGTTTACGGTTGGATCTCTGTCACCTGTTAGGATGAGATACTGAGTAAATCTGCTTCAGTATATTTGAGTATTTGCTGATTTGACATCAGAGAAATGAATTTGATCTTTCGCATCAGCGGAATGGAAAGATATTTTTGATGCGGGCCGAGATAAATGAATAATTTATGGTTTACACTGGTAATGTGTTAAAATGTATCTTTCTAGGTATAATACCAGAAATAATGTGGATGTACATACTGTAAAACATGAGAAGTGCATCAAGGCTTTCCATCTTTAATCATGCCTGAACAAGAGCTTGGGGGCCAGTTGTAATCAAAAGTTAAATGAAACAAAACGAAGGGACAACTTCTGTGCTTCAGTTGCAAAAAAAAAAAAAAAAATATGAGTCAATGAACTAATCATAATTTGAACTGTAAATATTATTACTGTGCAGTAAGCCATTTAATATGCTCTACAGTACATATGTTGCAGGCGTTCGAATAGATGTCTAGCTTTAGTGTCAGGATAAGCCTTTTTAAAGCAATGCACTGATTAAAAATACAATAAAAGCTGCTCCCACTGTCTCATACAAATGGAGAGGTATAAAGCACAGCGTGCAAGCACAAAGACAAAGGTGATTTTAATAACTTACATTCCAAATATGTGCAGTAACATTATCAAGTATATGACATGACAAGGATTTCAAGTGTTCTGCAATGTGCTGACACAAGCACTGATGTGTAATTAAACTTTGAAGCAACTAATAAAGACAGATGTGGCCAGCAGAAGCTTGCGGTGGGTTTTATTTAGGGCTTGGTTGAAACCCAATCTTCATATTAAGCAGATTTTAAGGCTGGTAAGATCATTTTTACTCATGTGAGAACATTTCACAAAAAGATATAAAAATGGTATATTTTATAGCTCCTGCCTGCTTATTTAATTAACTGATATAATGTTAATATATCAGCCTGCTCGAAACTACTAAAATCTGTTTTGTAACAACACAATAATGCAGGTGTCAAAGTAGCTAAAGTTAATCTAAACTAGTAATAAACCATTGCTAATAACCATATAGACAAAACACAAAATGTTACCTCACTACCAGAGGAATAAATATGACCAAAGCAATGCTATAAAATAGGGCTGCATGGTTAATCGAAATCAAACCAGAATCACAATATGGATTAGTGCGATTATCAAATTGTGTAGACTGCAGTTTAATAAAATAAATATATTATTTAATTGTTTTCAGTTTTTCAGAGTGGCTCCGTTCACGTTAAATGCTTTTCCAAAAGCTCAGCATGTGCTCTGAGTTTGAGGCGCTTGGGACGTGCATTTGGGACAGCAATGTGCAACAACCATTCTCACAAACTTGTAATAATAGGTGCTAAATTGTCTGTTGTCAACAAAAGAGAAGCTTAAAGGGCTCCCTGTGGTTTCCCGCCAAAATAACAGCTTGACTGTTTAATGTTTGAAAATGAAGAAATTAAGACAGCCGTGAATACTAGTATTGGAATTTTATGGTAAATGCAGTATTGTAATTTTAGTTACACTGTAGACTTGGCTAAATAGATCTGCAACGCTGCTGCTGCGGTAGAGAGCAAGTACCAAGACTTGCTACTGCCAGTACATCCACAGACATGCTGCTGTGAGCATGTGAGAAATACTGTTGCCTCACATAACACATTTATGAAATAACCCCTGTATATAACGTACATGACATCACCCCGTAGTAGATCTGTGCAGGTGGAGCTGGGGAAGGTGGAGGGTTTCTGAAGCACGTTGTAACTGCTACAGCAAACACTAGCCAAGTATCTAAATGTTGAGCAGAAACATTGGCTGCTGATGTGAAAAGAAACCAATCAGCTGCATCATGTGAATAATGATAATTATGTCAGATTGAGTTAGAACCTATTGGACTGTGCCATCTAGAGTTTCATGAAAGATCTTTAGATTTATTATATAAATAAATAATAAAAAAGAATTACAATAATAGGTAATGCGCAACAAGGTCAGGAATAAAACTTTTTTTTTTTCTTTTTTTTTTAAATCAGGAAAAAAACTTTTTTAATATGTATATGAGTGTCAATAAATCAGCACATGCAAGAAAATCATCTCAACAAAAACTTACTTAGACTAATCAGTAACAGAAAGACTAAAACTATCCCTAAATATAAAATGCTCTTCATGGAAACAGTACCAGTAACAAGAAGAGAGGAGGGCTGTTCAGTGAAAAGAGTGAAGCACTAAGGCAAGTTTAATTGGTGTGCACAAAGCATAATCCCCAATTATGAATGTGTAGAAATGACTGATGACCATACACAATTAAAATGACGTTAACTGTGATTAGTCTTTTGGAAATGCACTGCTTTTGTGCACGGTGTAAAATGTAAATCATAAACAATGCAATATGTAAATTGTTTCCCAACACAGTTTAAAGATGTTACTAAAACACATGATTTATTTTGTTTATTTACTTAGCTACTGTTTTTTGTTAGAAGTCACACCCTGTAAAGAATAAATAAATAAATCTTCATTGTCATTTGTGGACAAGATGTCAATAACACTCAAAAAGTATTTTCTGTGTCTCTTAAGGCCCCTTCACACCAAGAAAAATAACTATAAAGATAACTATGATAAAGTTAATTATATTACCGTGAACATCAATGAATGACGGCATTCTGTTTATTATAGTAGTTATGTCTGCCACTTTAAATGCTCAAGTTCATTAAATATAGATGTATTCTGATTGGCTGTCAATGTTTTTATCATTCATCAGCAGGGAAAAAAATGGCATCTACAGTAATATTAGTCTATTTCATTCTCATTCCGAGGTCACCGTAGCCACCCAGGTCTAGTCCGTAACCAGATCAGACGGTGGATCAGCACCTAGAGACGACCTCGACTGCCCTGAAATGTCAGCAGAGACCAGGACATCTAGAGACTGATCCCCCTGAAGACCTCATCTCCTAGACAGCCACTGGGTCAAGACCACGGGAACCAGATGAGTCCTCTGCACAATCTGACTCTGCTGCAGCCTAGATTTAAACAGCTGATTTTGTCTGGCCAGAGGAGAAAGACACATTATTTTGACACACTATCTCCCCGTTCAATACTGTAAAGTTGATTTGACACAATTTGCATTGTAAAAAGAGCTATATAAATAATGGTGACTTGACTTGACTTGAATTATTACAAAGAAGTACCTGCTCAGAGATTATTCAATTTCAGAAACGGCCAATGATTTATTCATAATAGCCAACAAGAAATTCAATGGCTGAATGAATCAGTTAATATATTCAAACGATTTGAAACAATGAGTTAATCAAAATGAACCTTTTCTAGTACATATCTGACAGAACAATGCAAGACTGAGTCTTGGCATGTCCAAGAAAAAAAAAAAAAAAAGGTCATCATTTACCCACCATCATGTTGTTCAAAACCTGTATGGATGTCTTTCTTCTGTTGAATACAAAAGATATTTTGAAAAACCCAACAGTTGGTGGTAGACTTTCATAGTATTTTTTTTCTCGATGTTATGTCAGTGTCTCCATACTAAGCCAATGGCTACCAGCAACTATTTGGTTCTTCAAAATATCCTGTGTTCGACAGAAGAAAGAAATTCAGGTTTTGAACAACATGATGGTGAGTAAATGATGACAGAATTTCAATCTTTGGGTGAACTATCTCTTTAATTGTTTCATTTTAAAGAAAATTAAACTTATGTCATCATCTGCTACTGACCCTCAGCGTGTATGGTTTTTACTCCTTTCTTGATCATCCATTTTGGTCTGTTCCTCACACAAAACTATTTTCTGTTTTCAGAACGTTTATATAGATTATATAAAAGTAGTCTGTACAGCTTTTTAGTGCTTGACAGCTAGGGCTGCAACAAACGATTATTACAATGATTAATTGACTAACTGTCAATTATTTCACATACTAATAAGTAGGCTTTGTTCTATTATTGAGCTTTTACAATTAGTTCAAATATTGAGTTACACATATTCTAACTAACAAATAAAACAAGCCGTAAAACAATTATATTACTATTGTACAATTCCAATTATTATGCAATTATTATTATTTTTTTTTTTACAATACAAATAAATATATATTTGGCATGCTATACTAATATATACAGTAGTCAACATTTGAAGTGGATCAAAACCTTTCATCAAAGTTGTCCTAAACCAAAAACAATATACGTTCTTGTCTTAGGATAACTTTGATTAACTTTTTTTGATCCACTTTAATTGTTGACTGCTACAGTTTATACTTTCAGTCTTGAGGACTTTATACTTTATACTTATACTTTCAGTCTGAGGACAATGGCCGCTGTGTGTGCTTGTCCGTTAAGTCCACAAGATCATAGGGTGTCCGATTCATAATTTCAGCTTTCAGAAGGGCCTGCGAGCTAAGCAGCTAAATTCTACCCAGCAGTCAAAGTGGCATTGTCACAAAAGTGCAGACTCAGAAGAAGAACATGAGGGTTGGGAGTCACGTGACGTGCTCATGAACCTAGTTGCACTTGAGTAGAGCTCTGTACGTTTGGCTCCTTTTTGCAGTTTTTTTGTAGTTTAATTTTAAGTTTTATTCATTAATAATACTTTCCCTGATGGCATACAATCGGAAACAGCAGGAGTTGTCTCCGTCGGCTTCTCCGATTAAGAAGAAATCCAAGTCACCGACCGCGAGCGATATGATGGACAAGATGGCGAACACTGTTTCACACTTTGAGGACATTCTGAGAACCGAGTTGACGGCGAT